>JANHFX010018937.1:31744-118794 GCA_027560015.1 Chloroceryle amazona | reverse complement strand
TCCTGCTCTGGCAGGGGGGTTGGACTGGATGATCTTTTGAGGTCCCTTCCGGCCCCTGACATTCTGTGATTCTGTGATTCCTTTACAGGAACCTGACCTGTATTTCAAGACCTTTTTAACTTTTCTGCATCACTTCCTCTGAATGGACTCAAGTGCTCCAGCTGAGACCTCATCTGTGCTGAACAGAGCAGCAGGGAAACCTTGAGGGCCTTGAGGGCTAATTGCAAAAGTCACCTTAATAATTAGCCTGGTGTGACCAACTCAGCTGCATTTCCTGGGGAAGGGTGGAGGAGTCAGGCAAGTTCAGTCACTCTGTTGTCTGTGTTTTATTGGTGTACATGCCAGCCCAGGCATACATGCCAGACCCGTACTGCAGCCAGCCCAGGAGAAGGAAGAAAATGGTCAAAGAAAACTATCTATTTGCCACATCATTAATCTCAGTGGATCTATAAAGCTGTTATTAAAAATTTTCATTTGAAAGGCACTTGGGGAGCATAAGAACATAAGGACAGATTCACATAACACATGGAATTGTGGAAGATACTTTATTGTATCAGGTCACTTAAATCTTTTTTTTTTTACACCAATATATTATTATATGCAGAGTGACCTTATGGGTCATTATATGCAGAATCTGAGCAGAAGAAATAGCAAGAGAAAAGCTCCTGTAAGGTTTCAGAGAGAACATAAACACTTCAAAATTTAGGTAAAGGGCAGACATATGGCTTATTTGTATGTGATCTTAATTCTAAGTCTTATCCTGACCTCAGATCAGATCTCAATTATTGTGAACTTTGTAGATCAGACACAAAATGTACCACAGAACAGTATCCACCGAAGACTGTCTCCAAAGCAAACTCAGCCTTTCACTTCTGTTAATAGTGGATTACTTGTGACAGGCTAGGCAGAAGATTGTTTATTGTTATAAATTATTTATTAACCTCTTCTGGTGCAATAAAAGGTGGTGATTCAGTTATCCAGAGAGGTGAATGAAAAGAAATGAAGGACTTTGCTAAGAACAATTCTAGATCAGAAATTATTTGATAGAAAATTGATGAATACATTTAAAATTCTATTCTGTTATTTTTCTTTCTGTAACAAAACTTCATCCTACTACACCAGCATTCCACCGTGTGAAGTTATACCTCAACTAATTATAGCCAGTGAAGCTCTTTTGAACAATCTATTTCTATTTTAATGTATTCTTTTGTTTAATAAGGTTTATATTTTCCCATTTTTTTTCCCCCTGAATGCTGCAGTTTCTTTATCTGTGTCAATGCAGCATAAAAATATTCCAGAAGCTGGAGGAGAGGAAATATGTAACAGAACCTGGTTTCTACTAGTGGAAGAAAACAATGTACTGGTTGTAAAATGGATGCTATGGTTTCTAGAAGGAAATTTGAATTGGATATTGAAAGATATAGCTACGTATCAATTTAAGTTTAAAATACTAGACATAGAAGGTTTTTAAGGAAAATA
This sequence comes from Chloroceryle amazona, assembly GCA_027560015.1. Taxonomy (NCBI): domain Eukaryota; kingdom Metazoa; phylum Chordata; class Aves; order Coraciiformes; family Cerylidae; genus Chloroceryle; species Chloroceryle amazona. The sequence continues at coordinate 117,315 of JANHFX010018937.1, read as the reverse complement.
TTTGATATTGCATCAGGTAAGTCCCGGGAGTGACTCAACATGGAAGAGTCTTAAAGGTTAGTGAGAGGTCCACAAAGTGGCTCCATCACTGAATCCCTAGTCCTGTGCTCAACACCTAAACTCTCAGTGTGATGCATGAACCTTATTACACAAATGCCACAGTGGGAGATGAGAGTACCACGGTCCCTAGCCACAGCCAGGTATGTGACAGGGAAGAGGAGACAGGTTACCTGTCCCTTTCTCTATAAAACCCTCCCTGGGGTTAATGCATCAGCCAGGACTATCATTTCTCACAGAAAATAGTGAAAGAAGCTGTTTGTGTCCCATCACTCACTAAATGGAGCAATAATCCTGTGATGGCAACACTTCAGCAGAGGAAGGCTGGGATATAAATCCCGTTTCTTTCCTTTCTGTAGCTGACAATCAAATCCAAGTTTTTGCTTTTGCCCAATGTCTCACTCATAAAGCAACCTTTCGTTCATCAGGAAAGGCCACACCTGTGTGCTTGCATATAGCCAAAATAAGAACATTTTGTGTATGCAGACTACATGTTGCTGAAATGAGCAGGTGAAGTATTACTTTTTTTCTCACTGTTGTTTTCACTCTCCCCATGCCAGTAGGAAACGATGTCGGTTCAGTCAGCCCCCTGATTGCTGTTGCTGGGATACCATAAGCAAATAACTGTGAGACAAGACAAAATATGTGATACTGCAACAAGTGACAAGCTTGCAGATGCTAAGGAGGTTTGGACAGTGAGGTCCTGAGCAAGAAGGGATCTTGCCTACATACGGTACATATTTTTTTTGTAATTCCACTTTACCTAATCTGGCAATAAATTAATATAAACTATATGGCAATGTTCTAGGATTTCTTTGCTATCTCTTTCTGTCCAATTGAAACAATGGTATGACAGTTTAAGTGATTACTTACATAGGTAAAAGATAAGCCCTTTCAACTGGGGATTGAGAGCTGCTATATATAGTATCTAAGAATAAGAACATTCCCCTGGGAATCAGAGAGCTTTTGTCAGATAGAAAGGGTGTTTGAATAAAGATTGACATATTTACAGGATTGATGGCCTTAAATAAGGCTTCAAGGGGATTTGTAATCTGTAATTTGTCATTTGATGTTATGGATCCTGATATTATTTCGTTTACTTTTATTGACTATCAAAGCCACAACCTGAAAGCATTTCCAAATGTTCTTTAGACTGGGGAAAAGTACATTTTCATATAGCTGTATCTCAGGTACTGGCTAAGAGATCTCAAGCTGATGTAGAACCAGTGCCAAGAACATTGCCTCTGGATCTCTCTACCAAGGACCTGTGGTGGGGGCAGCCTCTTTAAGCTGCTTTTGTGAAGCTGGCCAAGAATCAGTTGTTACATAAAAATTATATGGGTTATTCTCATTAAAAGAGATGGTCTATCTCCACTAGAGGGATTATAATTAATTGAACTTAAGTATTATATATGTCTGAGAGTGACTCCAAAAATTACAATATGGAATTGAATGTAATTATTATAGACTCAGAGATAAGACCTATTTTAATGAGAATTCAGGTGGCCTCACAGTCTGAGTAGTTTTACATGTGTACACTGTTCCTCCAAAAGGCATGGCACAAAGGTATGACTGATGGAAGCTTTTCCCAGGTCTTTCATTCAGAACTGAGTGAGCATATGGTCTCCAGGAAAAGGAGCAGCTTTCTAGCCCTGAAAACCACTCTCCTTCACATGTTGGGCAGGGGCTATTCCATGGTTAATCATGCAGCTGAGATTTCCACCTACCCATCCATCGCTGGACTGCAACACTGACTTTGAAGGCTCATTGCTAGGGTGAAGAAGACATCACGTCTCACTGGACTTTGACTAGAAGTCTAGCCTCTTTTGACTAGAGATGTTATTTTATATTCAACAGTAGAGAAAGATCAGACCCCACAGCTGGAGTTACCTAGAGGTCTCGTATGACCTGGGAACATGGCATGGGGTACTTTCTTAGATGCAAAGGTCTTCCCTGATTAACATGATTTCATGTATAAAACCAGGATTATATTCTAAGAAACAAATGTAGCCAAGAGTCCCCAGACCCCACCATTTTCTCACCAATTATTCTGCCATCATGAATCCCTGCAACGCTGGAAAGGCAGCCTTAGAAATAATTTCTTCAACAGCACTGAAATATGCCAAGGAATTTCTACAACTTCTCCAAGTCATCCCATCATGGCACTTTTTTAAGTCTTATTTAGATTCCATTCATAACTATGCAAAGATGATTTATCTGTCAGTAAGACCCCCCTGAATACCCCAAATTTGCTCATACCCGTTTTTCATCCTTGTTTGCAGTGCCTTGCCAGAGGAAGCCCAAAGACCAGTGCAGACTTTCTCTAAATCACAGTGTCTGAAACCAAGCACATGAGGATTCACATTGCAGTATGTTCCCATGGACCTAAGAGAAAAAGAACTTCCCAGTATAAATCTTCTTCATTGACTTGCAAGTGCTTCTGGTAATTCAGTGAGTCTCATCCTGATACCAGTTGTATTTCCCTGAGAGCTTGTCACCTCTGAACCTTTAATTTCACTTTAAAATCTTTTTCTTTTTTTCTTTTTTTTTTTCTTAGCTTGAAGTTCTTAATTAATGTCTGAAGTTCTGTTAAAGCATCTAAGTGATCTGATGCCTGCAACTCACAGGGTAAAAGTCTCCCTCCATTAATTGTTATGTGGAAAATTACAAGTGTCAGCTATTGTGAAAAATAATTTTCAGTTTCACTAAAATTGTTGGGCAAAAGCGTTTGTCCCTCAGGGCCTGCTCTGGACTTCCTGATCATGGCTCCAGGACAGACTCTGCTCTTTGAGCCCTAAGCAGGAAAAGAATTCTCTTTCCACTCTAGTCCCCTTGAGCCCTTGACTTTCAACTTCCACAGGACCATCACACTTACCCCTATTGTTCCAGGTGCCTTTGCGTTCTCTCGGGCACCACTTGCCCCAGGCTTGGAGAACTGTTCGCTCCAGAGCTAACTTTTTCCTCCTTCATCTTCCTCCTTGCTCCTCTGCTGAGCACATTTGATATGTTTTGCAATGCTGATAGCCTTGTGCCCTTGGTACATGAGCTTGTGGAAAAGTAGAATGCTGTAGTAGAATTCCTATGCCTCTGAGATGAGTAATGAATCCCAGAATGCAAGAATCTCGGAGTCCCTATCTCAACAAAATCGTGTACTTCAGTCTGTGTCATGTAACGTCCACTGTACGTGACATTATAGAGTAACAAGAGAGACCAAATTAATCCCTTATGTATCAACACAAACACAAGAGCTCATAATTTTCCAGCAGTGAGAATTTGTTGGGGACAGAATGACAATAAAACCTTTTTCACAGCACGAAGTTTCTTACATCTTAATATCTTTCAGTCAGCAGTATCTGTCATTCATTGAGATGCTGAAACTTGTGAAACTTACTTTTTACTCTGAGTTTGCAGCCTTGAGTTCTTCAGCAAGAAAATTTAGTTATTAAAATTTTTCTCCATGGAAAACAAAAAGAATTCTTTTTTTTTGCATTTGAATACTGAACATGATTTCTATTTTTTTCTTTCCTAGAAAATCTTCTTTCCTCTGTAGACAAGTTGGCTCTCTTCTCCATATTGGACTAGAGTGGAAATGTGTGCTCAGTGGGGTTTCCATCTCTTTCCATCTCCTGTGCACAGAAGTCTTGGAATTTGATGGAAATTACCTGACTTATGCTCCCACCTGAATTTTTTTATCTTTTTTTTTTTCCCTACTGTCCTGTCTAAAGAACATCTTTATACTCAAAACCACAAAATTAAATATGTAGAAAAAAAAACAAAAACAAAAAAATCAAGAAATCCGTGTGGAATAAAACTTGCTCCTCTCTTTTCTGGATGTGTTTTGAGAAAAGATCGTGTAAATGCTGCACAGAAGGAGCTATTTGCAGGGCACAAACTTCTTTCTCCCCAGCCTCAGCCACCCTGGGATTTCTTTGTGTATTCCCGAGTGCCATCTGCTGGCACCTCCACCGTGGAGCTCTTGTACAGGGACAGCGGTCCTCAATCCTGAGCAGTCAGTAAGGATTTGCACAGCACTGACAGATATGCTGCAGCCCACGGTGAGCCTGGGCACTCCATCACACCAGGTCAGAGGCTATCCAACTGGAAGAGTATTAATCACAGAGGCTAAATCTTCAAAGATATTTAAATGCGATCATGCTCAGTTTTGCCCTCCTGCCTACCTACAAGAAAGTTTCAGGCTTGAATTTATGTCTTTCCTTACAGAGATGGGGATTTATGAACATAGCTGGCTGATGAACCACAGACAGGTCCCAGACAGGACTTTATCCTCTATTTCCCTCCCTGTCAACCGCTTATGTGTCCTGTCTCTGTGAAACACTCTGTCTACTACCACCCCTCCTTTCTGCTCATTATCTGACAAGTTTATTTTTTAACTTCTCTCTGTTTCTTCTCACATAACCAAGTAGTAGGTTTCTTCTATTCTTACTGCACTTTTTAACATCTTAACATCTCTATATAGTCTCTTGATTTCGGTACTTTTAAGTTGGAAGGGAACTCTGGAGGCCATCTAGTCCAGCTTCCTGCTCAAAGCATGGCTAGCTTCAAAATAAGATCAGGATGCACAAGGCCTTGTGCAGCTATGTTTTGGAAGTCTCCAAGGATAGAGATTCTTCCGTCTCTGTGTGCACCTGCTCCTGTGCTGAACCAACCAACCTGCTCTTGTGCTGAACCACAACACTGCTTTATCTAGGCAGTCTTCCCCCCGTACAGGGACATAGGGACTGAATGTACCATCACAGGAGATCCCCCTTTTGCTTCATATTCTCATCATGGTCATTTTTAAATGGTTACAGACCTGAATTAAGAAGTAAGGTTGCATGTGTAGGTAAATGAGTGTCGTGAAGAAATCTCATCCTGTCATTTTTTTTGATGTTGTTTAACAACAAAATACTGGCTATTTCTAGATACCTGAAAGCAAGTGCAGCATAAAACTTCATATCTATGGAAGTTCAAGGACTATTTCAAAGACACTGTCAAAGAGACAGCTTGAGGAAAACATACAATCTTCACTTATAGATTACACTGAGAAGTAATTTAGTGCATTAGAGCACCCTTCCTAATAGTATTTTACATTGCTAATGGCCTGCACCTATGTGCAGAAGTCCAGCATTTCTGATGTAGATGGTAGACAGTATATAGAAAATCCATCAGTAGTCAGTTTGGATCCTCCATCATAATCCTGTAGGGAAATGAGGCAGAATTCAGCTGCTGCTGAAGTCAGCACACCTCCCCAGGGACTCCTCAGTGGGATTGGACTGAGTACCAGGAACTTGAAGGCATGTCCATCTGTTCAGAAACCTATTTCTGAAAATAGTCAGTTCAGATATTTGGCTGCTTCCAGACACATGGTTCATATTTGCTTCCACTTGTGTTCAGCAAGTAAGGACTAGAGCCATCATCTCTCTGGATAGCAAAGGAATCCATTCAGTCAACCAGCTACCTGACACTTAGACAGCAAGCATAGCTTGAAGTCTGAAATTGCTTGTTCTGCTTGTGCTTTCATGTAGAGCAAGCATGATCCTACACTAGGACAATTATGCCAGTTAATGAGCACTGTGAGCTGAAAGAGCTGGCAGTGAGGCAGTTTTGGGCTACTCCTGCTAACTCTGATGGGTTTTGGGGTTTTTTTTGGTTGTTTTTGGTTGGTTGGTTGGTTTGGGGTTTTTTTGTGTGTGTTTTTGTTTGTTTGCTTTCTTGTTCAGCTATGAATTCAGTCAGCTCAACTTAAGAGAAGACAACAACATTGGAATAAACAGAAATTATGCTTATACAAAAGTTGTCCAGGAAATGGACATGATTTCAAGCCCGGGATGGCTCAGATAGAGCTGAATCTGTCCTGCACAGTCACCAGAGTGCTGTAACAACCAAACATATTACTCCTGTACGTTTCAGCTTACTTTTTGTTTTTGCTGCCCTGGCCTGCAAATCTGATGTCTGTGTAAGATTAACCCAGAAGAAATGGAGTCCTTATTATTTGAAAGACACAGACGAAAACTGAAATGATTGAGAAGCCATCTACCTTTTATTTTTCTCTGGTAGCATCTATGCAAATGAATGTCTTGATTTCTGAATACAATATTTGCTTCTTAATATGATTTAATCTTTCCTGGTTGATTATATCAGAACTTTTTAGCTTCATAATTAATTCAGCCAAATGGATATGATTCTTTAAACATACCCATCTTCCCACTCCATTAAAATTATGTCTGAGAAGTCTCCATTTTTAACCAGGAATAAATGATAGTATTTTATGTTCCTATTTCCTCTAGTTAAACCAAAATGGCCCTTTGAGGCACTGCTAAATGGTTCCTGAGGTACTAAGACTGTCAGGAGGGACTCAAATGGGATGTGAGAAGAACTGCCTCAACAGAATATGCACCCCAGTGGTTGTACAGGCGAAGACAGAATGACTGTAATTTGTCCCAGCCAAAGGTGTCAGGCTGTGCTGAGATGAAGTGTTTCGCAGGGTTAAGAGACGCTTTCTACGCTGCTCACTTGGGAGATATGGTTTGGGTCGTCTTTACTGAAAGATATAATGAGTGAAAAGTACTTTGTTTTAAATTTATCATACAATATCATAAAACAGAAAATAAAGAGAAAACTAATGTGACACGCTCGTACTACCTAGAGATCTTGTCTCTTCATAGTGCCAATCTGACAAGTGCTGTTTTCCAAAACATACAGCAGGACTGAAGGCAGGTTCTGGAGAAGCAACTAAGAGGGAGTGAAACTGATAATCTGTGGTAACTCAGAACAGAACATTTCTTACCTGGGATTGGCAATGGTCCACACTTGGAAAAACATGGATTTCTTCAGAGATGTACACCAGAATATGGTAACTGAAAAGGACATGACTTTTAGAAGTTACAACAGTCTACAAAGCTATTTCTCATTCAGTTGTTCTTTCTTCCTGTTGTTTATCCTCCTTAGTCAATGCTAATTGATTTAAAAACTCTCTATAATGCTGACTACTCTCAAGACCAGAAAAAAATTATCCTTTCATCTTGTTTTCTAATCCTCTTGCACAAGTTCTGGCTGACAAATGGCCTTCGTAGTCAACTACTTTTTAGTACTTCTTAGTTACAAAGTTTACTGAATCCATGAGATAAGAATGACAATTACATTCAAGATCAAGCAACATCTAACAGTCCTGCTGGCTGTTTGAAAAAAACACATTTGTAGGATTCGCACTATGGAGAACCAAGACCTCATATTCCTTTTCTCTTTATTTGTCTCATTTGTGCCTGGAGCTGTCTGAACATGATGAACATCACAGGGTAGCAGGTGGTCCTGATGGAGTATTAAGAGTTATCACAGAGAACACTGACATTTATCACAGTGGATAAAATGCCACTCACTGAACATCAGCTTCTAAAATATAGACATCAGTTGCCTAGATAGCCATCACTAAATTACCTTTATGATCAATGGAGAGGAATAGGTGCAGTTCATCTCATCCTATTATAGGACATGATGAGTCATAGTCTATGTCTCTCCACTAAATGGAAAGCAAACCCATATGACTACTTCAAATGGAGATGTCTAGAGATGTTGTTATTATCCCATTGTATTCAGCATTGGTGTGGCTTCACCTTGAGTAGAGTACAGTTCAGGGGCTTGCTGTTTAAGAAGAATATGAAGGTCCTTGAATGCATCCAGAGAAGGGCAACAAAGCTGGTGAAAGGGCTAGAAGGAATGTCCTATAAGAAGCTGCTAAAGACCCTGGGTTGATCTAGTTTGGAGAAAAAGAGACTGAGAGGCAACTTCATTGCTGACTAAAGATTCCCAAGGAGGCAAAGTGAAGAGGGAGGTGCTGATCTCTTCTCCCTAGTATCCAGTGATAGGATTTGTGGGAATGGTTCAAAGCTGTGCCAGGGAGGTTCAGACTGGACATTGGGAAGCATTTCTTTATCAAAGATGACCAAACACTGGAAGAGGCTTTCTAGAGAGGTGGTCAGCGTCCCAAGCCCACCAGTGTTTAAGAGGTTTTTAGACCACGCCCTTAACAACAGACTTTAACTTTTGGTCAGCTCTAAATTGGTCAGGCAATTGGACAAGATGGTCATTGTAGGTCCCTTGCAATGGAAATCCTATTCTATTCTATTCTATTCTATTCTATTCTATTCCTATCCCAGTCCTTGATAATCATTGCTCTGTATGGGGACCTATAGCTAGAGAGGAGCAACCAGTTAAAACTACACAGCAGACTTCTAGATGTCTAAAGACTGACAAAGGTATTGCCATTCAGTCCTTATTTTTCTCTTCTGCCTCAGAGACCTCTGCCTTAGAAAAATGAGATGTCAACTTTCATCACTGATGTGTTTTGAGAAACATGAAAGACATGAGCTATATGGTATTAAAATTATTCATTTCACTTACAGATTTCACAATGACAGTTTTCTCCCCTGAGGACAGGAAGCAGACTTGGAAGGAAAGAAAGAGAGAGAAGGAGAACTTGAAGGTGTTTTGCCAGTGAGATCCCTTGACAAGATGGTGTGGAAGGAAGATGACAGTCGAGCCTTGGCCTGAGCAGAGTTTACCCTGACATGCAGCTGCTGCTCGTGGAGGAAACATAAGAAGACCAGGAAAAAGGTGACGTGAGGTGATGACTGCACAGTCCCTATAGGACTGGTTTGCTCAGCACTGCTCCACTGGTTTTAGGTAGGACCCAGAAGGTACTGAAGAAGTTCATGTTCAAGTGCCCACAATATAAAATCCCCTCCCTTTTGTATCCTGAGCATGCAAATATAAGCACTCACATTGCTTTTTAATTGTACAAACATAGAAGTTGATTCCATCTTTTACATCATAACTTATGACCAGGAGCCATTTGCCAAACAGACATTACAGTAACAAACTTAAACTTGCATTGAAGTTGGAAAGGTATTTGATGTATTTTATATATATATAGTTTATACCAGCTACCCATGGACTATCTGGGGGAAAGCTATTTCAGTAGAATCATCAAATGTTACAGAACAGCCTGCTGACAGAATAATCTCTCCTAAGTCAGTATCCTGTCAAATGAATTTAGTTAATAAAGTCAGAACTGAATAAGGAGATAGACTTCACCAAGTTGTGGCTGAAAAGATCCTAATCAATAACTTTCTTTTGAAAAGTATTTGTTTAGTGGGATTCAGACTTTCCTCCTTAATTCCTCAGCACACAGCTATAGCTGAAAATATCTATATTGGTATAAAATGTCAGGGTTTTTGTTGTTTGTTTGGGTTTTTTTTCTAGCTTGGAATGAAAGGTCAGAAATGCTAGAGTTTCACAGTGGTGGAAACAGCCATTCCTGAGGAGCTCCAATGACAGAAATTAATTGGGAACATCCTTCCCAGAATCTGATTTCAGGCCTACTTACATGCCTTTCATACTCCCTTGAACAGATATAAACTTGCAAAATGAACAAATTCTGTGGAAAAAAAAAGCAACAAAGAAATGATAAGAAGCTTAAGGAGGAAGACAAGGAGAGCAGGGCTGATGTACAGCAGAAGCCAAGTGGAAGTTAGCCACCTAAAAACCAGAATATACCAGAGTATACTATCAAAGATAGAGAAGAGTATGTCAGATGCCATTCATCTGGTTTTGCATAGTGGTTACAACCAGGCATATCAGTGTCCATTATCTCACTCTAAAGTCAATATCTAAAATATATTACATAAATCATATTTAAAACTCCCTACTTTTTCTTTCCTTTGACAGTGGCAGGAGTTTAGGATAAGAAGCTCAGATGGAGATACATGTGTTACAGCCATCCAAACTTCAGTATGATATAACTCTCCCTACCTAACCACAGCAGAGGTATTTTTGACACAAAAGCCTATGCCCAGTCTGCTTAAAATGAATTATCTGTAAAAGCATGTGCCTTGATGACTTGGTTTTTTGGCTTGCATGTAACATATAATCGATGAAAATGCTTTATTCTTGCAATGCATTGAGCTTTATTTGGTTATACTACCAGCAAATTTCTCTGTCGAGAGTGCATCAGGGCTGTGTCTAAGAGCCCTTTGGGAACAGCTGATTGAGTGCACTGGCTGTTGTTTGTCTCCTTCTGCCTACTGCCATTTCTGACGTAATCTGGTGACTTTAGGAATATGTTCCTTCCTTACAAACCAGAGGAAACTGGCTACAACTGGCTACAAGCATTAGTAGGGATGCAGATGAATGTTTCAGAACCCTGGAGAAACTGGGGGAAAAAAAAAAGAATGGCTTGCTTTGACACAGGCAGTAAATTACATTTGTAGAATATCTAGCCTCCAAGTAACATCTCAAACTATGGGAGCAAACAGAACATCAAAACACTAACTGGAGAAGAGGCAATAGTTCATAGTGAGCATTAGCTTTGTTTTCTCATGAGAGGGGATGCTCAGTGGGAAGACAAGAGATTTCCCTGTGCTTTTCTAGATTATTCTGAATCTCAAGAAACAGGAAGTCTGGGAAGACCACAATTTGCCTCCATTTTATAATTTCAAACAAAAATCTGCTGCAGCCACCTGCTCATCTCCAGGACTTTCTCTTTTGCCTGACAACTTCTATTTTTAAACTGGCTGAATTCCTCTCTGTAATTACCACAGCTGAATTACCACAGCTACTGTAACCCCTCCAGTCCTATCACGTTCTGGCTCTGGTTTACATTTCCTCATATGTTGTGGTCTAGTTGCTATTTTGTGACTTTCTCCGGGTGTTTCTCTGGTTCCTTCACAACACATGCTCCTTGGAAGTGGCTGGCATAAGGAAATGAAAGGTAGAAATCCAGCCCAATCTTTTCTGCGTGTCTCCGGGATACAGAGCACACTGAATTTTGCTGCTTGCTATTTTTACTTTTTTACTCATTTCTTACCTCTGTCCTTTTTTTGAATATGAACTTCATATTTGATTACTGTAGTTTGTAATTGCTCTTGACTTAATAGTGGAAAAAACACAGCTGTTCAGAGTGTTAGCTTGCAAATTTTGGTAGCTTTTCAAGTGATTTATACCTCAGGCAATACTACCCTAATACACTGGAGAGAGGTCATTTGAATATCATCACTAATTAATTTATATGACACTGTGTGACACATAACATGACCCAAGATCTCATAGTACTGTGTGTTAATCATGAATAAATGCAAATTCTTTTAGCACAATCAATCAACAATTGATTTGCTTCTCGTGGAAATTTTTAGTCATTTTCTCTTTTTTTGAATACTATTAATGAACAAATATTTTGCCTCTGAATGACTGAGAGGAGCATGCAGCCAGGACAAGTCACAGGATGCAGGACCATGCTCTGTTGAAGATCTCCTCAATCACAAAAGAGTTTGTGGGGCTTAAAGAGATTTGAAAGTGTGGTGTATAATTTCCCCTTGCAACTGTATATATCTGCCATAAAACACTACATTCTTTCTTTGTTCAAGACATTTAAAGCCTGGGTTTAATGTAATCTTTTTCTTATGCATCCCCTACAACTGCACATTTGTAGCTAAGTTTTCAGAATCAGCCCCCCTGCCGCTAAATGACTCCATGATTCTGTTCTGTAGACCTAGTGAGAGCCAATAGCTTTGGAAATCCAGATCCAAACCTGAGTATAGATAGATCAGGACCAAAACCTCAGGTCTGAACACAGGCATGAGACAACCTGCATGTGGCCTGTGCTCTGTCACATCTATCTCCAGATGGTAAATTCATACAGGCAGGAATTTTGTTTGGTTTTTTTTTGTCCAGTGCTTAGCACAGCCTAATCCCAGTGTTTAAGACAAGTAATAAATGTTGAAAGGAGGTTTTTCACGTGAGCTTAGGTCAAGCCAACCACTAATCCTTCATTTCCTCAAATTCTGTGGTTTCTTTATACTTGTCCTTATGTTTGATTACATGCCTACCCATAATGTATAACAAAGAACTGAAGAAGGAAATTAACATTCACTATGTCATTCAAATCCTCTTCAGTCACTCATTACTGCTCAGTTGCTGATTAAAGGAAAATTTCCTCCAATTTCCTGATATCTTAGGCTTTTAAACAGGCATTAATGAAGGGAAAAAAAAAAAAAGAATACTTTATTACAAAACCTGTCCTGCACAATTCCAAAACGTTAGATACAGAAGACCACCACTCTGTGGAAAAGCCAGAATACACTTACAGATGGAATTTAATTTTAGGTCTTAAGATCACTAAATCCAACCATTAATCTAGCACTGATAAGTCCACTGCTAAACCATGTCCATCAGCACCACATCTACACATCTTTTGCATACCTTCAGGGATGGTGATTTCATCACTTCCCTGGGCAGCCTGTTCCAGGGCTTGTCAACCCTTTCTGTTGACCAACACCGCCAGAATTCACATGGCTTTTTCCCACCCTCTTGCAGGGTCCAGCTGCTGGGGTAGGACCACAACCACCCTGCAACACCAGTAATTTCAGCACCAAACTACTCCGACTTGTAGCAGTAAAACAGTGCACCAAGTCCCCTGTGTTCTGTGTGTGGTCAGTGCATGATGTCCAGGAGCATGGGCTAGAGACACAACAAATGTAGCAGAATTAGGCAGTAGCTGAACAGGGAATGATCTCATACAGGCTTTTTTGGCTCCAGCCATGAGCTTTTGTTGGCCTTTACCTAATGGCCTGTATGCCATTTAAGTTCTACTGCATTAATAGTCCTTGAGAGGGGACTTTCTTACCATATTAGATTATTATGCATATTAAAGACAATGCATCTTGGAAAAGACACATTGCAGCCAATTTACATACAAAGGTCTTAGCTTCACAAAGGCATTGGGCATCCTTGTCTTTACTACAGGCGAAACCCAGCCTCAGAATCAATACAGCTCCAGCAGGACAGCTCAGAGTAGATCCATGCATTTACTGTACCATAATCTGATTTGTGTTTGCTTAGACCAAAGAGGCTAATGAACAAGAGAAACAGCCCAGCCTTTGTAACGGGACTTTTCTCTCCTCAGAGGCTTTTCTGTAGGCTGCTATTTGTTAGCTGTGTAGTTCTCCTGGGCTGGTGCCAAGGCAGGTGCAGAAAGTCAACCCTTTTGTCATTCCACCTCATCCCAATGCTCCCAGGTAGAGAGCTCCCAGGTAGAAAATCAGCAGCGCTAACCATACCAGCAAGGACAGTATCAAATGTTTTCCCAACACATGCAGATGTCACATACCTCTTGGCTCAGAATAACACAAGGATTGTGCAATGTGTTGGGAGATGGTTCAAGGACACCCAGATATACACTGTTTTTCTGCTTGCACAGCACAAAGAGGAATGGGATGGCCAAATCCTATGGAAGCAGCAGGAGACGCACAAATAGAGCCAGGAAAAGCCTGTGATACTTTGTCCTGCACTGACATGGGGTGCTTAGGTCCTTTTCTCCCATGGCAGGTGGAACCTTCTAAAGCTTCTGAATCACGGTGCAAGTGGCTAAATCAGGGCTATGTCATGCACATATATCCAAAAGTAAAAGTAATATGCATAATCTGGAAGAAGAGTGCAACTTAAAGAAAAGCGCTTAAGTCCTTGAGAAATTGAATTAGATTTCAGAGCACTATTACTACTAAATTGCTTTTATCCTCTAGGTACTTTTCAACCTAATAGTGCTGAAAATCAACATGAACTTGTAATAGTTTTACAGACTTAACTAGCATTTTGAAGGGTGTGGAAGTTCTAGTGTGCATTTGTGTTCAACTCTTCAGTCTTTTAATAGGTCTTCAAAAACCACACAATATTTTGTTATTTTTGCATATCAGCTGATCCAAAATGAAGGGAATACTCTTAAGCAAATGAAGATTCATATATATAGCATATAAGGAGCCTATACCGGATAATACAGCATGGATTCATCTGAGCAAATATTTGCCTCTGTGTTCCCCCTGTCTCCACCTGAACTGCATCATTACTGACACCCGTTGAAGTCAGCAGAGTGGACCAGGCAGATTTAATATGCAGTCTGTCTCTTTTTACAAAAGTGTTTAAATAAGCAGGATGACTCACTCACTACAAGTCCCTATCTTGGTTGATTATCAAGAGAGATTGACATGCAAGGATGTTCTGTGGGCATACAAAACTCAGTAATTTTCACAAACATTAGTAAACTTGACTATTAATAACTGTCTGTGGACAAGCTACTGGAACTCACCTGCCAGAAAGTAATGCAAAAACTTTTTTACCAGATGCTTAAAGTTGGTCTATATTGTCTTTCATGGAATTTTGATCTACTGCCTTCTCTTTTGGGCATTACTTCTTACTGTAGTATCTTGGACAGGTACTATAGTTCAGCAGAGCAGGGGTGACTAGTTCCACCTGCACTGTTTGATTGCTGTCTGAGCCAGACAGTGATTCTGAGAAGTCCAACCTTCATCTGCAGCAGCCACTTGAACTTGTGGTATTTTTTTTCCATACCTATGGACAGAAATGGTTTACTCTGCATTTAGAAAATTAAGCAAAGTCCACATGGAACATAGATTTCTGAACACGCTTACATCCATTTTTCCTTTTTTTTCTCCCTCATCATTGCAAGCCTTTTATCATTTATACAACTTTACATAAAAGACCCATTTAAAAATTCATTTCTAGCAGTTTTTGACCGATAGCATTGCCACATGGAGCCCCAAGGGATGGCTTGGTCAGACACATAGTCTGAAAAAAACCCCATGCCATTCCTGACCTTTCAAGAGCTGGAGGAGGCACAGAATTGTGACCTTGAAAATCTTTATAAAGATTTGTGACCTTGAAAAACTTTAATAATGAGATGAGAACTCATTTCCCAATGAGAATATACCTTTGGTTTCTTCTTCCCCAGTATCTATCAGCTGAAGGAGGTTAGGGAGAGACTTTGTGGCACTGGTAAATCAAAGGTTAGTCAGCAGCAATAGCCACGTGGCATAACACACTTTGTAATCTGTATGTGGTCTGGGCCAGACCACTAAATATGGGGATAACAAGTAAATGTGGTTTCATCATTGATTGAAGCGAGTTCCTCACATAGATATGTTTGCAGTCTGCAGCACTGACCCACCAAGAGGCAATAAGACATCATTTACACACTCCATACAGTGCTGTCTTTCATTCTGTTTTCATAGGACCTAATATCTGTCACATACCATACTGGTCCGTGCCTGAAATTAGGCACCACAGCCATGCACTCAGCCAGTCAGGAGGAAAACGTGCAGGTACTTTTCTCTCTACTCTCAAGTGCTTGAGTAGGGCCAACCATGCAAAAGCTCACGAAGAAATCTTGCTCACACAGCTGTGTTCGACCTGCAGGAGTAAACAACAAAGTGATGTTTTGTTAATATTCAAAAAAAAAAGACCAGCATTGAGAATTAGAAACAGGAGGCACGACCTTGCCTCCAAATCAGACCTCTGATTTGAGAGGGGTCTTTCTGTGGCAAAGCACTTGTTTGCTTACTAGATGGTCCCGCTGCCCTTACACTGCAGCTGGACTGGAGGTGGGAATGAGGCAAAATGGTCATGACTAGCCCATTATCTTTCCCATCTGCACCAGCATGGCACAGGGCAAGTTAGAAAATTTACAAGTACACTTCCCATTTCTGTTAGGCTATAGCACTATTTTGTGTTCCCAAAATGTTTTTTTGACTCATCTCTTATACACATCTCATGTTGAGGACAGGGGTTATTTTCATAAAATAGAGAAAAAAAACAAACAACCAACCAAACAAAAAAACCCCAAACCCAAAAAACCAACCTGCTTTTAAAAAGGGCTAGAAAATGGTGAGGAATGAGTTCTTGGTGCTCCTCCAAGCATGATGTCTGGGTTGCACGCTCATTCTCAGAGCGAGCATGTGTGCAAAGAGTCAGCATTAAAACTGGGAAGAATAGAAGTGCAAACATCTGCTTAATGGTTCACAAGCAACCTAGAAGTGGCAGCAGTCATTTAAAATTCCTGTAACTGCCAACTCTTGTGGCTTTCCAATGTATATTTCTGAAAGCCCCTGATGCTGAGGTAGGTCATATTTGGCACTGGAAAAAAACCTCAAATTTTCGTTAGGCTGTTTCCATTCTAAAACCTAGTGTGGAACTGGGTTTCTTCTGCCTCTCTGGAAGTCTTAACAGAAGCAGATGTGTTTCTGGAAGGCTTATTTTATTCAAATACATGCTCTTAGGCTTCATTCAAGAGTCCCACAGTGGAAGTCTAAGCTCCTTCTGTTCAGAGTATCGCAACAAATTATTTAACAGCATTTGCTGGCTTTAAAATTTATGCATTTAAATAATAAAAACTAGATGGTAAATTAAAGTAATTCCATTGGCATTTGTATTGTTGTTTTTGTTTTGTTTTGTTTTTTTTATAATCTTTTGGAGGTTTATCTCTTTCTTGATTATAGAATGTTTGGCAAAATTGATACTAGCTTTGCTCTTTAGCCTGAAAATATTTTTCCATTTATGTTCTGTCTTACACTGCAAAGAGATCAGATAAAACAGTCAGTGGTATAGATCCAGTGATGAGCATTAGCTATATAGTAGCATCAGAAGCTCGTTTAGCCTCACAGCATCAGCTGTTACATTTACTGTTAGTATTTTGGATTTAAAGATGGGAAGATAAAGGTATTAAGAGGTTATACCACATAACATAATTACAGTCATTCAATCCTTCATACAGCTGTGAAATGATGTGGTTATAAAAATAAAGGCATTTGCAGCCATTTCATGTCCCATACTAGCAATGCCTGCACTAGCAAGCAAATTGGTAGATCAGATTATTTGGTGCTGAGGTCTTTCTGTCTATATTGTATGTGGCGGGGTGGGGAGCTGCAATTTTGACGAGTTTCCACAGGGTCCCTTGAACTACGTGTCTCTACTGGTTGTGTTGCCCCCAGTCTGCCCAAGGAAAACTCTCCCACAGACCTTTGCCCCTCCACAGGCTACCCCAAGAGGAGCTGCGCTGAGCTCATGTGTGCTGTGTCAGTGTCCAGAGCAGATCACCTCCCTGCTGTCATCACCCACGCAGGGCTTTGCATGTGGAAGCACCCCCTGCTATTGCTGGTGCTCCTGCCTTATTTCACTATGAAGCTACTATTTATACAAAAATATCCCATACAGCCTTTGTGCAAACAGCTGTTTTCATCACTTTGGAGGGGGTTAGATTTCACTGTGGAAACAAGCCAGGCTGTAAGCTGCCACAAAGCATTTCCTTTGCCAAAAAAAAAAATCAGTTAAAAAAATAGACCAAGTGGTTCCCCAGGTCCTGATACATGTCTGCTACCTCCCTGTCTATGAGCCCTCCTCAAGTGGGGTGCAACAGGACACAGGAGCACAGACAGGACTGCACAGCAGCTTCAGTAACTCAGTCTGTCTGCAGAAGCTCCCTAGTGCTGCCTGAAGATGGAAATGTAACCGCTCTCATGAGGAGTGGCTTCTGCGTTACCAACGCAACTGTGCAACCTTTCTCTGCAATTCTTGTGTTTTCTAGGCAACAAGATGAATTGTCCATGGAATGAGAATTTTTTCAGAACTGATAAGCACTGGATATGCCAGTCTATGGTTAAAGAACTCTCAGATGAACCATTTCCAGTATTCAGGGGTACTGGGGCAGCTGGCAGAAGTGCTCACCAAGCCACTTGCCATCATTTATCAGCAGTCCTGGCTAATCTGGAAGTTGCACTTCCTATTAACCAGTATTTCCTTCTCTTTGTTTTAAACCTATTACACAGTAATTTATTTGAGTTCTACTTTTGGCACATATTGTGGAAAGTAATGAATACTCATTCCTTTCCTTCTCCTCAGTGTTCAGAATTTTACAGATTTCTGTCACATTCCCTCTCTGTTCTTTTCATTGCACACTGATGTCCCTTTTAAAGCCTTTCCTCATACTAAAGCAGTGAGATCATTCTTGCTGCTTTTCTCAGTTCCATTTCAAGTTGTACTGTATCCTTTTGGAGACAGAGCGACCTGGCCCACATGCACTATTCCACATATTGATGTATTAAAGATAAGCATGATGAGCCACTCTGTACTTTTGGAGAAAACCTATCCTGGTATTTATTTGCTGCATTGATAACTCTGACAGCACCATGGCACTTAAAAATTGGATTTCAAGAGAATACTGTGGAAAAAGGACTCGAAATCTCAAATGAGAAAGAGTTAGAGGTACAAAAGTGTTGTATGTATTACCTGATGTTAGATGAAATTATCTTAGGAAAGCAACCAAAGAGCTGGATGGCAAAGTGTTGAATTTGAAGTCTGAGGAATCATCTCAGTTTGAGTGACAACTGAATGCTGATATTACAAATAACTGAATTTTTTGCATATTAGGAAAAAAGATCTGGTTAACAAGCTTTCCATGTCACAGAAATAACTTTTAATTAGGGAGAGTCTCAGCTCTGAAACACCAAATTCTGTGTTGGAGAAAGAGACTTTCATAGAATAGAAGTGTTTTGGTTGGAAGAAGCCTTTAAGATCAACAAGTCCAACTGAGACAAGCAGTAAAAGTGCCATTCAATCTTACTGAAGTAAAAAAGTATAAAAAGATGCTGCAGCAGCAAAAATATTATGGGACTGAACAGACCACAGAAATGATAATTTCCATATTGGTGTATTTTCATAAACTGCATGACTCTGCCCCTTTATAGTAAACAGGATTTTTGTCATTACATTCAAGGCATGCAAGCTGAAAATAGTTTCTCGGGAATATTTTCAAATCCTAACTTCTTATGGAATAGAAGCTTGTAATTCAGCCATATGAAATGGTCAAAATGCATTTATGTGCTTTCTCCTGCTCTGACACATGTAACTCACCCTTCTTGCATTGCAGTGGAGACGTATGAAGAGCACCCTGAATCTGCTTCAGAACTTACTGTATGAGGCTAATTATAAACAAATGTCTCTGTGCATCTTTTAATACCACACATTAAGACTAAAGCTGCAGCCTTTACAGCTCTAATTCTGAAGTATTGCTTCACAGCTAAGATTAATAATCATTCATCAAAACTTTCTGAGGGATTATGTACTGCTTGCTGAAAATTTTCCAGATCCTGCAAACTTTCCAACTCCTTCAAATGATCATCTTTTCAAGTTCTCACCACCATTTGCAGTTCTTATGTGGTCTGTGTACAAAAAGCTGGATATGGATGATAATGTCAGAGGGGAATAATAACAAAAATAAGGACAAGAGTTAAAGATGAATCTGTACTTGGAGATCATTAACTGTCTCCAGTTTTGGTCACCACAATTCAAAAAAGACATGGACAGAATGGATAGGGTCCAACAGAGGGCCACAAAGATGACCAAAGGACTGGAGAACCTGCCCTGTAGACAAAGCTGGAAGGAGTTAGGTCTTTCCACCCTGGAGAAGAGAAAGCTCAGCAGGGGACTTCATCACAGTATTTGAGCCCTTAAAGGGAAGCCCCAAGGAGGACAGAGGGTCCTTTTCATAAAAGAGACCCATCTTCTATGATTCTGAAGTCTTCAGCCAGGGCTTGTTGGGCTTGTTGTGACTAGAGCAAGATCAGGAGTTGGTGTGTCCCCATTTGTGTTTAATCCACTCATCAGATCACAAGAGAGTTCAAGACTCCAAAATGAGGCCAACCGGGGCTCCTTGTACCAGGACATGTGATAGTTACAAATGCCTGTTGCTTTCACTACAGGGTCTCTGGGAGGACAGAGGGAGTAGACTGTAGCACTATTAAGGCACATTTTCTCTTTAAGGCCTGCTGAAATTTTTCTGTTAGTTATTTTTTTCAAATGGAGTTTTTGAGAGAAGTCATTAAATCTGCTTTCTCCAGCTGTGTGCAAAGATATTGGCTCAGCACAAAAACTCAGCATGGGATGGTCTCATCCTTTATTTCCATGCTGCAGCCCCAGGAGAAGCCTGCTCTCCATGCTGTATCAAGGTGATACCCACACCAAGATGCCATCAGTGACTGAAATCTGTCATGCCACAGCTCAGTCCCTAAAGCTCATGTATCCAGCTCCTTGTGTAAGTGGCTGAACAACCAAGCACCAGCAAGAAATCCAAAACTTCTGTGAAGCTTCAAATATGGAATACTAATTCTGCTTGAAGGAGGGTGTCACAAGTTAGGAAGGGTCATAGTAGGAAGCAAACCTACAGACACACAATAATCTGATCACCTCTAGTACAGAGAAAGGAACTGGAGCTTCCTTTCTGCAGTTCAGCTCTTGATAATTTTAGACAAATTAAAATGCAATTAAAGTGATCTATTTTTGTGCAACTGTCTTATGGAGGACAGAGCTAGGTCTAACTTTCAAGCTAGCCTGTAAGAGGAGTGGTGATGCACCAGAATGTCATTGCAATGGTTGATGTCAGGTGATCCAACAGCACCAAATTTATTCTGTCTAACTGTTCATTTTGGTTTGTCAGCTTGTTATTCCTACCTCAAAAGTAATTTAATGTAGTGTTCTTCTTCTGCAAGGGTTTGTTTGAAAGGACAGCTACAGTGCAAGAAACACAATCTACTTTCATATTCTACCACTGGGATTTCGTAAGGAACGGCAGCCAATGTGCTCTCCTTGCTGATCCATCTAGCTGGTACAATTATAGGCTTCTACTACAGTTTAAATAAATAAAAGTCCTTTTAGGAAAGCAACAGAAGCAGAAATGTGAATTGAAGAAATATAGGAAGGGGGGATTAGACTAGATGATCTTTCGAGGTCCCTTCCAACCCCAAACATTCTGTGATTCTTCTGTGTAATGTATTTGCATTTGCTGTCTTATCAACCTGAAAATGCATCAATTGCTTCCCTGTAAAGTTTTTGTTATTTTCTGCTATTTTTGCATTTTAGAAATCTGAACACCAGCATGTGCACGCACACACATCTGCCCACATGTATGCACACTACTTAAATACTATGTCCCTGTTACTCTCACCCTTGTATTTTTCAATCCTAGACACTCAAAAGCACTGTGATAACAGGTCTATTCTGATTTGCTACCAATTTTTCTGCTTGTAACACCTTTTTTGAAAATGAAGACTGGGGTCTTAGACCGCTTTTGAGGTGTCAGTTTTCATCACCTCCCCAAGAACAGTTTCAGTCTGACCAGGATTACAAAGCAGGGGGAAAGGACAACCCTGCACCCGCAGGTTGTGTGTTGAAGTTTAAGTGACCTACATCCCAGCACACCTTGGAGCTCTTGTGTGGAAGCATGTTGAGTTGGAGGCTGTGCCTGCAGAGCTGCATGTTAATTCTGAGTTGGATAAAGCTGTCGCAGGCTCTAGCCAGTCAATGTGTATCAAAGCACCTCTGTTGGCTGTTCCAATTTGCAGCCTTGACAGATGTGGACCTGCAGATGCAGGAACTGAAGAAGCTGTAAAGGGCTCCCATACAGCCTCCTGTGAGGCTCCTCCTTCATCCCCATGACAATTTATAATGCTCTGAAAACGCCTGAACTACATAGACCGACATACTTGCATGCATCTGTGTCTATTTCATAGACACAGGGCAAACTCTTTGATTCTTAAATTTAGAAGACTGTTCCCCAATGATAATTTACCCATATCTGTCCTGAGTATTCATATCCTAGTCACAAGGAAGGACTGAACTGAACACTCTCTTATCTGCTGCATCTCAGCTGAGTACTATCTGGTTTGAAAAGCTAAAGAAAGGAGATGTTTAGATGGCCATGTCGCTATTCCTGCAGCTGTGATTGTTTTTGGAAGATGCTCAGAGCTCTTGGCAAGGGAAGATGAGCCTCCTGATGAGTGGACAAAGTGTAGGAAAGAGACGGCTCTAAGGGTCACCATGCTGCTCAATCTCTTTCCTGTGGGTACCTGCATAACTATCTGCTGGTCTCCGTGTGTCTTGTGGGTAAAGGGTGTGGGTAGCCTGAGTTGGCTAAACTCTCTCCTCCTTGGCTTCCAGCCCGAGTAACCTCAATGTCAGAGACAGCCACTGAGCTGAGTAGCTAAAAGGAAGGAGCTGCTGTGCCTCTGCATTAAAAATTATCTCATTACAGCATCCAAGTGCTTGCTTGTTAGTGTCTGGCTGCCATGAAGCCTCCAGGGATGGCTCCCAGCTGGCAGTTTCATAGAAATCAATATCTCAAGAGAAATCCTGTTCTGTTGGTGCATGAGCTGTATATCATATTATTATCAACTTTATTATTTTATATATTTTTATAACCTGATACAGTGAAAGGAGCTTCCTCCCATTTTGTGACACGGATTGATATGGGTAATACTCAGAGTGATAACAACAATTATCTCGTATATTGCCCTAGTGCTGAAACATTAGATGACTTAAAAGAGGGTGCTCAAGCTCTTACCATCAATAAAGGTTTTAAATGGCAACTTTTGACATTAATTTAATATCTCTGCTTCGAAAAAAACCCTGGAAAATAAAAGGTATCATCAGCTCACTTTTTTTTCCCCTGCAGCACAGTCTCAAACCAGTAGCTCTCTCAGAAGGCTGCACAGAAGGTGGGGAAAAATGGGTGAGAGAACTGCAGCCACAGTGCAATGGCAACCTCACTCCCAGCTGAGGAGACCTGGATGTGATGGTGGTGCTGATGCCTTCAGAGATCTCTGATCATTTAAGTTTTCCTTTGCTTCATCTTTCACCACTTCAGTGCAAGCAGTCAGTAACTGTATGTATCTTACCTTTACATTTTTTCCTGGTCTAAACAAGTCAAGACCAGACCTGCAAGACTCCTGCAAGAAAATGTTCTGGGGACAGATTTATTTTAAAAGTATTTCCCCCTGCAATAATTCAGTGATGATGGTTTCCTACACAAAGACTTGCAGAGATTTATTTTTAGAAAATAAGGAGTCTGGGGCATTGTGTGAAAAGCATAATTTATTCTTATTGTCTTTTAAAATTCAGTGCAATCCCAAGACCCTCCCTCCTCTGCTAGCAGCACTATATCCCCAATAGCCTCATTAGTGAGCTCTGGGAGAAAGTAAAAAAAAAAACTTCAGGAGATACAAGGATGCGAATATGGGCAAGTACAGAAAAAGCTCCAGACAAGCAACTAAGAATAGCAGCAATTCAGTTCAGGCTAAAAATACCTTCATTTCTAGTGATGGAATCCAGACATGGAATGAATGCCTGTTCATGTCACTCAGCTCTGACCCAAGCACATGTGGTGAGAGTGTAAGCAAAGAAATGACGCTCAGAGTTATAAAACTGTGACTCATGGGTTCAGAAAGCAACAGCATTCCAGTTCCCACAACGAAGAAACCCAGCTAGCTGGGTTTAATAGCTCGGGAACGTCAAACATGCCTTTGCCAGAGATTAATCTCTGCTTTCCAGACTCCTTTCAGCTCTTCATGTTTGCTCTGAGTTCCTGAACTCACTGCAGGCTTCCAACTTTGCTTTTGGCAGAGATCAGAGCTGGAGAGCTGACAATGTCTCTGGCTGGCTGCCCCCAGCCCTCTGCCACCCTGGCCAGCTCGAAGGAATGCTGGGGAGGACAGTATGAGAGGGCAGAACAAGAAGGGGAAATTTCTTTTCCTGGAAATATTTTCGCTGATTTGCAGCTTCCCTGTGCTGGTGTTATTATTTCCACACATCTGTGGGCCTGATTAATATGTGTCAGAAGCTGTTATGGTGGGTCCTAATTTCAGGGCACATATGACTTTGGATAATGGTGAAAGAGGAGGGCAGGGATGGAAGGGTGTTAAAGGGCAGGGTATTAAACTCACCCTTGGAAAGACATGTAAGTGAAATCAAAATGCTTCAAGTGCTTAACTTGCCTGGGTACACTCATTGGGTCCCCCAGCTGGGCAGTGTGCCCTGGCAAAACCTAACACCACAGATTTAACAGATCTTTGCTTCAGCAACTGTGCCATGATACTGGGACAGAAAAATTGGAAGAGCAGCTGACTTGGACTGCAGCAAAGGGGAGAGAGCCCAGCAGCACAGAAAAGCTCTGCTTTCTCCTTCTTCCCTACTCTCCTAGGAAGAAAGGATGAGCAGCTCCTACTTCTGCACTGTCTCTGAACACATAAATCTGAGAATAAACAGGGAGAAAAAGGCTGCCCTACTGATGCGGATCTGGGAGAGAGGACCTTCAGTTCAGTATCTCACAGACTAAGGATGATGACTGCAGATATGTCCATGAATTCAGCTCAATCACACTGCTGTTCAAGTCATACTGAATTGTCAGTCTGTGAGCAGAATGATGCCAATAAAAGCTGGTGATAGCCAATATAATAACAGGGAATTATTCTGTCATACTGCTTCTTGCTTGTGGAACAAGTTACTTGGGTGTAGTAAACACCTGGTTTATCCTACTTCTACAGCACCTCAAAGGCATAAAGAACTGCTCCTCTGAACCTGGCCTTGCCCATCTGGAACACAAGATATAAATGTAATTTTCCTTAGTTTGCTCAAGGCCTAAAGGAAACCAGGACTACCAGAGACAAAGAATCAAGCCCCAGGCCATACACTCTCGCTGCCCAGTGCCCTCACTCTTGCAAGGAAGCTGATGGGTCAAACCAAACAGGTAACCAAGGTGCTCACACTGACAACTCTATTGCAGCAGTGAGACTGACTGATTTCTCTCTTCTCTACCTCTCTGAAACTTACTGGTACTTAGTAAGTTCCAGGCTCCTCACCTTTGTCAAGACTGGTCCAAAAGCTGGATTTGAGAAACACTGGGAGGCAATGACTCACAGGCATACAAAGGGAAATTATGCAGTTGCATAAGCTTTGTCCTAGTGGAAAAAAAGGCTTAAAAAATCCCATCTAGTATCTTTTGTTTTATTACCAAGATCACTTCAAAGCAAAATAAAAATTAAAGATTAATCAAAAGCAGCTGCTGTTTAGAAGAAGTCAGTTTGGTGGTTCCCCCTGTGTGTCAAGTGACCAAGTGTCTCTCCAGTTTACAAGAAAACTTATTTGTTAGGAAGGTTAAGCTGCATCCCCAAGAGCAAGCAAAGTGTGGTTCTGTCTGGTGATAAACACTGTGAGTAACATTGAAAAGTGCATCCATTCTCCTCCTCCAGAGTGTCAAAATTTAGCTGCTCTGAATTGTAGCAGCCAATTGCACATTTTAATAAGGGTAATTCATTCACAGAAGAACAAGATCAAAGCTCTTGATATGTCTTTTGACCTCATGGTAATTCATCTTCCCATTTACAGACATTTGAGTGGTTAGATATGCCAGAACAGTCATGAATGATGTACTTCAACCTACTTTCACTGTATCTGAACAATGTCCCTCATCATAGGACTAAGAGTGTTGAAAAACACCTCCTTCTTTATTAAATTAAATCTGGTTATCTTTCTGTATCACAAGGATTGCATTTAATTGTTCAGTCCTTTAAAAGACATGAACAAAGAGTGTAAATCCCTTCCAAAGTGAATGACCCAACAAACAAACAATTCCACCTCCTGCTAAAACATCCAATAGTTTCCAACTTCCTTCTGTCAGCTTCTCCCCAAACACTACTGAAAACATAATGCTTCCTCCAGAAGGAAAATAAAGATCAGAGTCAAGGAAACATGGAAATTGTCCCATGCCTTCCCTGTTTTGGAAGGTTCACTATATGAAAAGGTTTTTTATCATGAAGATAAACACTCAGTAAGCTGACCTGTCTCTTCTGTGTTTCTAAATAGCACATGTGTGGTTTGGCCATTTTTTTCCTACAGAGCATATGTTGTCACAGCAACTATAAAAATGGAAATTTAATAGTAGCTCTGTGGTTATTTTGAAGACTTGGTTTCATCCCAGGAAATCTTGTATCCCATCGCATTTACTCTCTTGGAAGAAATTCACGTAGCTGTTTGAAATGCTGATATGGCATATATCCATGGACCACTCTAACAACTGATATGGCAAATAAAGAAAACTAGCCTTTCTTTCTCTATTTGGCAAGAATATTGCTGGAAAACAGTGCTGGAAGGAAAAGACAGACAGGACCTCACTGATCATGTCTGTGCTCAGCACTGAGTCGTTCACAGCTCCCCAGCTCTCCCCACACAAGCGGGCTTAAAACTATGTCAATCTGTAAAACTGCAAATTTATAAGGTGTTACGGTTGCCATGCAGATTTTCATGCCCAGATCACTCTGCCTGGATGCCTCGTAGCCTATCAGGCTAGAAAGGTTTTGAGGAGACAGTGACCTCCTTGTTCAGCCCAGGTGCCTTCCTCCTCTATTTGAAGTGTGGCAGCTCAGCCTGTGATCCATATTTCTGACTGTAAAAGAAAAGCATCAGAGAGTTTCTTTCACCAGGCTAAAACTGAAGAAGATAGCTTTATAGAATATATGTATATACAAGTAAGCAGGAACGTAGGTCAGGAGTGCTAATAATTATTGATTAATGTCCTTTGAACAGTATTAGAGAAGGAAGAGGTAAGGGCTCTCAGTGTAGTCCATTAATCCACCCAGGCAGAGTACCCACGGTTGCAATATTGAATTAGCTTTTTCTGTGACCCAGATAAACTGGGGAAGGAAATTTTCTGGCTGTAAAATTGTCATTAGGATTTTGCACTGCCAGGCCATCAAAAAAACTGCTTAATTTTAATCTTAATAAGAAAATTGTTCATTGCTCCCCATTCAGCACTTTTCACCCTTTTTGTTTCTAAGCATTTTGCAAAGTTAGTAATGCTGGGACAACTTCAGATCAGGAAACATTTCATTCACCACTGAAATCAGGCAGCATGTTGTATAGAGATGTAAAAACAAGACCCCATAAACAATGCGCTCTCTCTCTTCCTGCCCAGAAGCACAGAGGGGTGCTACATAGGTGGGATGGAGCCACTCAAGCTAGATGCTAACCACAACACATTCTCATGATCAGCGTATCGCAATTCTTAATGCTTTTTTTCATCGTCCCTGTTATTTAGGTAGGACATACAGCAAGCAAGGGACTACCAGGTCAGCTCCACCCTACATGGTGCTTGAAGCCCAGTCCTCCATTTCTGAAAAAGGCCCTCTCTGGAGGATCCTGAAGGATGAAGAACTGTCCCCCAGGGTAGCCATGCAATGATTCCCCCAGAAAGATGATGTCTTTCAACCCCCTTTCAGGTATCGGTTAGTTTGTGATCCAAAACCATAAATCAGAAATTCAATGCACCAATGTTTTCACTCTGACTGTTCTGATTGCAGGTACTGCTGTTCTCGAGACAATTGGCTAATCTTTTCCTAGTTCTTGTTCAGTTGTCCATCCCACCACTTGTTTAAAATACCCAAGCCATGTTCCTCCAGGATATCTTGTCCATTCCTCTGCAGGAATCTTCACTGCAGGGACAGGTATAATTTGGATTTCTACATACTGCCTCACTATATGCTACAGTATTGTTTTCTCACAATGGTAAAAAGAAGTCCATGGTATAGAAATGTTGTTGAAGCATTTATTTTCATAAGATTAAGGATTTTAGTCTTCAGGCTGTATACTTTATGTCTATTCCTAACATCTTCAAGTGTCCCTTGAGTCTGGTTGCTTTGGCATCTGTAATGCATGTTGACTTAGAGCATTGCAGAATGTGCTGGATTTCCTCTAGTTGTGCAGTAATTTGCTGTTCATTTCATGTCAACCATCTGCTCAGACCTTGCTTTTCTCCCATGCGCAGCCTGGTTGAAATTAGAATTGACAGAATCAATATCTATGGAAAACCAGAGAAGTTAATGAAAGTGTTAAAAATGCAGGGATTTTGAAGGCAGCACAGAGTTATTCTGTTTTCCTGACAGTTTCCACAGCATTTGAGTTATTCTCCTCAAAAATGTATCTACAAAACCATCCAAGAACATTTTGTTCCTGACATTTTTGGCTGTGCAAGGAAAACTGACCAACTGACTTTAAAATAATAGCTTGCTCTATCTTTTCTGAGGTTGGGCCTGGTTTAGGCAGAAAGAAAATCTCCCAGTATTGGCTGAAAGGTGATTAAATCTAGAAATGATGCTAAAACTGTAACTCACACAATGGGAGGCTGCCTGAAGCCTCACTGTGCTCCAACACTCTCAGGACTGATTCCTGCTCTCCTTCAAGCCAGGGATGACTTGCAGGTAAAAACTTAACTGCTGGTCAATGGGGGCTACTCCCATGGTGCTCCCCCTAGATCCTTGTGCCTCTCATGGCAAGCACCTCTCTTGAGGTACAGGGAAAGGCAATTCCATCAGCACTTGATCATGCAGCTGATGGATTCTGAAGCCAGCACCCAAGAGTTTCCTGGGAGGAAACATAAAATCACAGAATCATTTTGGTTGGAAGAGACCTTCAAGATCATCATGTCCAATCATTAACTCAGGACTGCCATGTCACCACTAAACCATGACCCTCAGCACTATATCTATGTGTCTTTTAAATACCCCCAGGGCTGTTGACCCCACCATGCAGACATTTCAGAGCTGAATCAAGAGTTTCTGTCACTTTTCTTTATAAGGGAGAAGGGTGTACTGGTCCATATCTCTGTCACCCAGTGTCATGAAGGTTAGATGGGAAGACGTAACTGCTGAAAGAGGCCTCTTCTCAGTTCATCAGTTTGCCCTATGGCCAGTGCTGCACGCCTGACTGCTGTGGGCTGTATGAGGTGTTTGTGATGATCTGGTGCACGAGTCTTCTTCCAGCAATATTGCAGAAGCAAACTATGCAGGAATGACATCAAGTGCAAAGGCAGCACAAATCATTTTAGTGGGTATGGTTTTAATAATCTGCAATGATGAGTCATATCTTACCAAAAAATGGGCAGTGATTTGTGCACTCCAACATAGCTGCCTATAATACAGAAAACAGGCAAGTGATGAATAGTGGGAGGACCATATTTGTTTTGTCGAGTAACAAAAGAAGAAAAATGTTCCCAACTGAACAGAAAGCAGAAAATAAAATGGCAGGCATCGTCCTCTGTTATTTTTAAGCTGTCTACTTCTGCCGTTGAACTGGGACACAAAAGGAACTTTTCATTGTTTTGAAACTCATTCCTTGCTCTTTCCACTGTATAAAAGGGAAGGCAGAAGGGCAGCATGATTAGACCAACCCAGAACAAAATCTCAAACTTGGGGACGAAAAGCCCTTGTCTAGGAGAAACCTCAAGGGCTTTTATGGGTGGAAGGGCCGCAGTTTGCTTTTATATCAAATTATATCCTCTCCTGAGCAAGTAAAAAATCTATTGTGTATATGGGGACAGTATGTAAGAATTATATATCAAATCCATTAACAGAAATTGCTAGTAGCTATTTCTAATTTGGATGGAAATTGCATGTTTGATGGGCTATCACTAGTTTGATTTGTGATGAATCCAGCAAGCACTGACCTGTAGATACTTGGATCTGAGTAAACTGAAGGCTGCCATGTGATTACTAAAGGCACTTAAAATGTCTTTTCTGACAGTTTCATGCTCCTTCCTAGTTCACCAACAAATACTCACAAAAGCATAGTTCTGTCACCTTATTCATATTTTTAGTTGTTGAAGCTCAATGCCCCTTAGATGGGATATTTATAGAAACTTGAGAAATACTAAAGACTTGATTACAGTGAGACTAGAAATACAAACTTTCCTTAAAACATATTCATGGCACCTTTCCTCTTTACAACATACTTAGTGTCACATCCCATTCAGAAATCTGAAAGATCTCCTAGTTTCATTCTTTTCTGTGTAAGAATTTAGTATCACCGTTATTACCCCTACACTCAAGTTGTTTTATAGCAATTCATATTTTCTTAGAGTCCCTATTGAAGAAAATACTGAACAAGACTTGCTTTAGGTTCAATAAATACTTTTCTCCCTGATTTTTGCTAGTTCACATAATTTTGTCATAGAACTCTTAATATCTGGTGTTTTACTTAAAATCAGAACATCTGAAATCATGTAGTGAACACTTAGTCTTAAAAAAAAAAAGCTTCTCCTACATGATTGAAGATTAAAACAATGAAAACATTCATATGGCAGGTTTGGGAACTTGATTTACATTTGAAATCTTAAGAAGGGGATTGATTCCCTTGATAGATAAATAAATATCTGTATTAATAGAAATAAAGCAAAAATCTTGTTTTCCTCAGAGGCATTTCTGAAAGAAACCACTGCTGTCGTCTTTGTAAACCACAACAATTTTTACTTTGACCTTAATATTTGACTGCCTATCCTGTTCATAGTATTTCAATCCCTGAAATTATTAACATATCGACTGTAGGGAGGTCTACAATAGAGACTTATTAGCATGCTTAAGACTATTTTCAGCTCAGCATGAAGTAGGATGTCTCAGTACTCATTACAGTAATACCCTGCTGGTTTTGAGTCTTAATTAGTAGTTGATAAAGCACTTTTAAATCTTGAAGTGAAAGACGATATACACTTCCTAAATATTATTACTGATTTGCTTATTTTTCCATTCCTGGATGATCATCTTTTACATCATCTTTTCCTATTTTAAAAAGAAAAAGCATGAAAAGTCTGCTTTATGAGCAAGCTGAGCCCACACTTTACCAGTTAGTTCACTCAGGATAAAACAAGGTGCACATGTCTCTGTAACAACTATGTTGAAATACTGACTGTTCACCTACTGATTTGAAGAATCAGGAAAAGAAAAAAAAAAGACAAAAAATCAATAAGATGACTGCATACTTCTCATGTCAAATGATCAATCAATGAGCCAAACGAAAGAAGAAAATGTTTATCAGGGTCAAACTGCAGCTACAGTGCTAAATAAAGTCTAAGGCAGTTTTGATTCATTTCCCTGTACCCTAAATACACTCAGGTTGTAAATAGAACAAGAGAGAGAAGAAAGGTCTAAGGTAGTTTCTGTATCTATGAACTCATGCCCATACCTTGGCACAAACAGAAGGTCACATTACCCAGTGTCCTTCCATTTGCTACTGCTCGTGTTCTACTGCTGCTAAGAGCCTGAATGTGTGCTAATAATAACCACACAATCTAACCTTTCTTAGTGAGGCACGGAGTAAGAGTGCTACACACCATGCAACAAGGCCCAGCATACTCAGGAAAAAAATGGGCTTAGCCAGAAAAATTCAGGCACCAGCATGTGAGTTGATGTCAACGGCAATGGGCACAGTCAAACGTAAGAGCTCATCTGGAGTAAACTGGTGAAATGCTCCCAGTAGATCACTTTCAGCATCCTTTTTCTGATGGACTGCTTCCCATTGGATTTTTTGTTGCATGGGCAGCCCATCCTCCTGGGACATGGCTGCTCCATCAATGAGGGGTCTCCTGGGATGCTGGAGAAAATGTGTGATTCCTCAGGTTCTCAGGATGGGGAAGCTACACTGCTCCAGCAGTGTGCCTGGCTCACCCCACTAGACTCCAGGTAAAGAAATGACTGGTACTTCTGCCCCAGGAATTAGCCACAGCAGCAGTTTGCTGTTGGAGGGCATTTGGCTTGGTGCTGGACAACTCTCCAATGAGTGCAGCAATCAGTACACATGCAGGGCCATGTGGTGCATCTGCCTGCATCAGGATTTTGGGCAGCATGCAGGAGATACCAGACCGGGTCCACGAATAGGGTTTCTCTTTCCATTGCAGAGTGATAGATGAAATATCTCCTAGCCCTGCCTCCCTGCCTTTCCTCCATTTTGGGCTCTTAGTGCATATCCCCATGGCAGTGCAGCACTGACCAGTGAGAATGGGCACTCACAGTGTATGATCCTAAAGCCAAAGAAAACTTATTATTCCACCTCTAATAATGTCCAACAGCAGATGCTTTAGGAAGAAGGATGGGCAACCAGAATGTAACACTGTCTTGGAGAACTCCACCAAATTGCTGCTCAGGGATTTCAGGAGCTGAGGGTAAGAATTGTTGGGGATGTGGGGATGTGGGGATGAGCCATCTGATCATTTCCAGCAGCCAGCTGCAAGACAGGCATAAGAACCAAGCAAGGTGCTGGGAGAGCAAGGAGACACGAGACCACATAGTCTGACATAGCTGTTTGTGGCAAATATGACAATCCAATGCATTGTACCTCAAGAGTCAGGAGCTGTTTTTTCTCTCCTTGGAGAGCCATCCAGATCAGAAGGAAGGAGTTATACTGTCCACCTGCACCAGAAGAGAGAACTTGGCTTTCCACACAACAGGGATCCATGCAATAACATTACACAAGCTCCTCAGAAAACAAAGTGCCCCTGGGACCCTGTGAAAGTCTTGGTGCATTCAGTAGTCCTGCTCTCCACTGGAGAAGTGATTGTCCCCAGAGCTTTCTGATGCATCACACCAAGAAGGGAAGGCATATGGAGGACACAGTTGTACCCAGTACAATGCCTCCTGAGATAGCCCTTTGGCTCTTTGCTCTTTATCTCTTTGAAGTGCACAAGTTTGCTGTGGGTGGATGTGGAAGACAACTTTGCATACCTCTTGGTGCTTTTCTCTCTCTTCCAGACCTGCTTTCAGACTCTGAAATTTCACACTTTTCTGTTAATGCTGTCTAATACATATTTTCTCAATTTATTATGGAAAGTCTCAGCAGGTGTAGCAAGAACAGCTCTTCAAGACACTATGAGCTCCAGGGTAAGGCAAGCAGCTTGTGTACTGCTGCTAAATTCAAAGAGGTTAACAACAAAATATATAACTCCCAAAACCACACAAAAAAAAATCATGAGTAAAAATATTTCTGTATTCATGGTCAGAGCTCAGTGAGACCATGGACACATGTCTGGATCTTCTAATGGGATGGGTGTGTTTGGACTGTGTGACTTGAGGGAAGACAGTGCAAGCTATGAATTTTCTAATGTGCAAGAGAGAGCATGACAAGGGATATCCTTTCAGGGGATACTATATATCAGATCGATGTGTGAGACATCCCATGGCTGAACACCACCTCCATATTGTACTTACTGTCCCTCAACGACCCATCCTCTCCAAGATCTCTAGAGATCTGCATAGGAAATGTCCCTGAAGCAGTGAGAGGAACAGCTCTGCCTGTGAACATCCAGGCTGTGAGCAAACACCAGTTGGTTGAAAAGTTCAGCAGAGTTTTCCAAAGGAGATGAAAATTGTGCAAGTAGAGACAAACAACAGCCTTTTAAAATGACAAAAAGCTGTGATCCTGGCCAAGTTACACCCTTTTGGCAAATCAGACAAGTACTGGTTTGGCTGTTTTCAGAATATAACTGCAACATCCAAGTAGCGTATTATAAAAACTTATGTTCAAGAACTTTGCAACCCTTTTTTTTCTACAAACTCTTGTGGTCTGGTTGACCAGTTATTGGTTGTTCACAAATTCTTTTTCAATTCCAGCATATTTCTTTGTTAGCAGGAAGATACTGTCACCATAGCTACCCTGAGTGCTTCAGTACTGCTCTGCACATAGCTTGCCATCAGGGAAAGCTGATTTATTCATTTGAAATGTGTTTTGTTGGATTACATTTACACAAAAGACTGAGGTTTTTATGCAGTAAAGCTGATTACAAAGTCTTGACATGGGAAGACATTTTGGCTGCTCTCTCGTGTTTTCACTTTGTCCGTCCTCCATTGCACTGCCAGGTCATGTTCTTAAAATCAGTGAGCTATTTCAACAGCAGAATTCCTTTTGTCCCTGCCAGTTTTGTCATCTGCCATCCAAGTGGGAGATAAATTCACTTTTTTGACGCCCTGAAAAATACTTGAAAATTAATGGATTCAGTCAACCCTGACCCTGTCTTAGAAGGTAATTTGTCATTCTGTTCATTTAAGTATCAGTGAGGTCTTGGCTCTCTGATGGTTGGTATCATCTCCTTCTAGACAATTCTGATGGCTCTGCCTCGCTGAAATGGTTTTTCTCCTGAGTGTATGCAAAGGTGAGCTAGCCACCATCTGCAAAGAGCAAGAGGCACGGTGAGGGATCAGAACACTTCCAGTTACCACACCTTTTGGGCAGGAGAGTTCAAGTATGAACAAAAATATGAAGCACAGGGGCTGCAGGATTCTTGCTGGAGGAAGGCAAGCATGGGTGCTTCAGCAGACATGTGTGGGGCTAGTAGGAGGCATGTTTCACCCAACAAATGGGTTTAACATCCCTGGGCACCACTTCAGTATGCTGTCAGCAAGACTCAAGCTGTGTCTGACAGCCCCTGAGGACACTAGTAAGACTGATGTAACTTGGTAGGGCAGGACAAGCCTCGGAAGGGTGCTACTGGAGTCTGGTAAAGAACATGCCACCTGGTACCTCTGGCACATCAGTATCAAACAACTTGTAGTAGAACACTGTAGATAGGAAGCATGATCCTGCAACATTTATGCACAAGAGTAAAGGAAAAAGGCATATCCATCTGCTTAAGCTATATTCACAGACTGAACCATGGCAGACAGTCAATAAAACATGGGCCAGCAGCCAAGCTGGTGTAAGTCCATGGACACTAGCATCACTGAGATCAGTGTTCTTGACCTACTGACTGTACCAATGTCACTTCAGGTATGATGAAGAGTCTAACAGGGACAGAGTGGTAAAGAAAGAAAAATATATACATTATTTCTTTCTAAATAAAACCCAGGTTTCCAAGAAACTACAAAAATGAAGGTGGGTAAAATTATGCCCTGTAGTTAGGCTTCCTCAGTCTGCAGATGGTATTCATATTCCCTAATAATTGAGGTGTCGGGAGATAATTTATTCTATCCTAAAAGTGGTGCTTCAATCATCTGGGATGATGGTCCTTCCAGATGAGCTTGTCTGCTGCCCTTAGCTATTTCTAAAATTTTAGAAGGCCAAAGGTTCCTGTGCTATGACTGAAACTGTATATGGCACCTTACTGGAGTTAGTCAGAAGATAAACGTGGACCTTGTCAATGCTTTTCTAGTCTGGTATTTCAGGATGATTAGCTGTTGACCTCTTGTCAAGCAGGGCCCCTTTCATTATAGAGGACTGCTTTCCAACGGCTGCATGTTCTGTGGAAGTTGGCTTGTGAAGACAAACAGGAACAGAAGCGGCAGAGTTTCAGTGCCATCTTTTCATCTTGTAACCCAACCTGTGGATGCCAATGACATAAGAAAGACTTCTCAAGTCTTAAACTTACAGATCTGAGAGATGTGCTGCAGGTTGCCTGGGCATCTCATGGACTGGGCTCTGCTCCACAGTTCTTCCAGTACCACATGAGTGTGAGACGACAGCTGGCAGCTCTTCCCACCATGAAAAGCATAGGGTCCTGTCTGGCATGTTGATGAACACCCAACACCTGACCCACACGCAGCAATAGGAACACGTTGATGCTTTCAGGCAGCTGTTATTCTTCTGGCTCTTCTGCCTTGCAGAAGAGGAGGGGAAAACCTTTGTAAAGACAGTCCTTCTAAACCAACAGGAAGGACACATCATCACCTGAAAATCCTACATGTGTGCCTGACAATGCCAAAGTAGCTGATGTTCTACCACAGAATGACCTCAAGGTCATGATCCGCTCAAACTAAAAGTATATTTCTGGCATACAACTCCAATAAAATAGGGCAGGATTGACCATAGACCTCTGTTTACACTGACCTCCCGAGGGATTTCATATGCAGATGGATAACAACCGGAGAACTGTGTGTACATCTTTGTGTGTACATCTTTGGCTACCACATGCAGCTAAGTTGAACGCTGGAAGTAGCCACCATCCACTAGAGATGCTGAGTGCTTTCTTTCAGAGCCTGATATGTGGCTAAGTGCTTCTCAGGGGGAATGAGGAGTTGTGGGAGGAAGGTGTATTCTTTCACCTGCTTAGCCAAATCTTTAGATATTATAGAGAATCTCTTTTCATTCTATGGAAGGACAACTGTAAATTAAATGAAAGGAAAAGCAAGGGCCAAATGTGTTAGGAACTAATGTATAATCACCAGTGAGTCCCACAGTGATAAGAACTCCCTGCTTCCAAAGCCTTCAAGGTGGAAATCTTTCAGTTCATTCCTCACTCATCTCATCAGTTTCCTGAGATGTGCCAAGCCATGGCTGTCCTCTCAATCCTATTGCACAGAGAACAGACCAGCCTGGACCAATGTGGGGCCGTTTGTAGTTGAGAACATTCAGAAGCTGGGTCCCCTGCCATGGCTATAAGCTTGCTCTTTGACACTCCTAACCACATCAACCTCACATAACAGGCAGCACAGCAAGGATGGCAGGCTAGTGACTGGCAGTGCTGCCTCATTCATGCATGAGGTTCCAATACCTTTCAGCTGCTTCAGTCACAGAGGAGGCAAGGAGGTTCAGTTTCCATTTTCCTGGCTCTTCTTGGAGGAAATTCCTTCTGGACCAGACCTGCACCGGGGACAGAGGGACATGGTCACCCTGGTGGATCTGTCTGACTCAGTCCCTCTGTGGGACAAATCTGCAATAGCACAAAGGTCTGCAATACATGAAGGTTATGAAGATTTGTCAGCATCAGCCTGATGTCAACCAAGAAGTATTTTGTTACTGCAATATCCTCTCACAATTAGTAACATAACAAGAAGCTGGGTCTACCTTGCTGTAATCAGAGCACCATCTGATGCTCGTCAGTTCCTTTTAATGTGTATTTTAAAGGAAATTACAATGGCTAAATCTGCACTTAATTATGGGCAGAAGCAATGATCAAATTAATCCTATTTGTACTTATAGGATTTTATCACCTGAAGGCTCCTGGCTAATAGAATTAACCTATACTAGGATATCAACAGCGCTGGGGGGGTGTCTCTGAACAACTCATGAGCTGAATTGCCTGGCTAAAAATTAACTCATTGGAGGTTCTCCTTGGAGGTAATTACCTTCTGCTGCCTATTAAGACAATACCTGACAAGATTGTTTACCACCTTATTACACTACTTTGTCTGATTCAACTGCTTTGTTTTCCACATTAAGCACTATTAGCACATCTGCTTTGTGGCATCATCTGGTTAAACAATATCCACAGGCTTTCAGTAACAGTGTGGAAGGATGATAAAATACTGAACAACCCTGTATCACACAAAAGAATCACCCTCAGATCCTTCATACATAGGAACAAAGAACCTACAGAATCTATCTGGGGAATACTTAGAACAAAATTTGGTTTTGCCTATTTGCAATATGTGCTTGGAGATATTTAATGTTCACAAACAGCACAGGCATTTTTCTTCATAATGTGTTGTACATTTTGAACAATCACAATTTGTTCAAAGCTTATAAAAAATGAATATCCATTTCCTGAAAAACCTAGCAGCCAATATTTATATTTCTATCCAATTCACATTCATTTTACATTGGCTAGTTGGTCTCCACTCAAGGATTTGGGAGATATAGGCTGGTTAGTTTATATGTGTATATATAACATATAGCAGCACACTGATCCCCGGTCATAATCGGGAAATTTGAGTAGAGCCACTGCCTTAAAATAATGCCGATCTGATTTTATTTTTTGTTTAAAGTAATATGACAACTGATATTTGTGTGGTCAGAGGTGCTAAGTTTCATTCTGGCTTAGGAGGTATTTATTTCCAGGTCTTGGTTGATTTCCACATATATTTTGAGACCACAAGGCAAGTACATATGTGTGCAGATGAGATATTGTTGTTTCATTGCTAGGGCAGAAAACTTGTTTGGCATCTTAACTTGTGTAATTGTATTAAGGTAGTGCTTCGTTTGTATTTCATCTGCTTCCACTGAACTCCCTGCCAAACTCTTACAGCCAGTGCTGGGAATGTCATCAGAGTCTGGCTCCGTATGCCACAGAGTTTTACATTTGTTCCAGGAAAATGCTTCTGTCCAGATGTTAAAAAAAAAAAAAAAATTATTAAGAAGGTGGGCAAAGTGAATGGGCTCCACTTGTAGCTGAATAGTGGCCTCAGGAGTTAAGCACAGGAAATCAAGGCTGTGCTTAGGCTCTGACATTTGTGGACAGCATGAGTCAAATTAGCACAGATCAGTTTTCCCCTTGTTTCAGACTGGCAAATAGTCACTCACCTTCTCAGATGTGGAGATGAACAATTCAAGATTTTTTTGTTAGTCCTAAGAAGCTGTGGGTGTTGTTAATGATTATTCCCACAGTACTGCCCTTCAACCTGATAATTATTCACACAGTACCATCAATCACCATCTCTTTTAAGTCATGGTCTAGCAAAGGCAGCCCAAGGTAGGATTCCAGGTATTTCTGAATCCAGAACCTAGACCCTAAAACAATTCACCATACATCCTTCACCAAATCCATCAGATCCAGGCTACGATGCAATTTGGCACTGCAGGATGTAAATGACTGAAGCCAATATTGAAACTGGGACTGTGGACTTACTTTGCTCATTGCAAGACTAATTTAAGAGGAATAAAGACGTCTCAATTCTGTACTTTGGCAAACACGACAAATTCAATCTACCCACTGTGGGGAAAAAAAAAAAGGACAAATAATGCATGCAAAGTATTTTGGGAGTTTAAAGCATATACAATATGTATCATCTGTTATTGTCATTACAGTGTTAAGGAGTAAATAGAATAACATTTCTCTGGCTGAGGGCATTTCTCTGAGACAAAGTCTGAGCGAAAACTCAGAGCACAGACAGACACACAGAAAAATGCAAGGGCTGCCCATGAGCTTTTCCTCTTGGTGAACACAGCCATTTGGATGCATTCCTGTGCAACATGCCCTGAGTGATCCTGCTTTCACAGCGGGGTTGAACTCAATGATCTCTACAGGTCCCTTCCAATCCCTAATGTTCGGTGTTGCTATGATTCTATGAACTTATGAAGGTTACTGTATCAGATAGGATGATTATAACTGGGAACATCCATGATGGCCACGGGTCCGCACATTGTGGTTTTTTACACTTTCAGATGACACCTTTGAATGGTGAATTTGCAACAGCCTGAGAAGCCCTAACTTCAAATGCAAAAGCATCAATGAACAGACCAGGACAGACTGAAACAGCATTCCCAAGTCACATGTATTAAACCAGTTTTACTTCTTTTTGAAAACTTCTATAGGATGTGGTAATTGCCCAGTTAATACTCAAGTTATACTGATTAATAAAGAAAATAACTTTCTTTATTCCAAAACCAATGAGAGTTAGAGACTTTTCATATTTCTTGGCCTATGGAAATGATCAGCTTTGGGCCATGAGGGCACATAGTTACCAGCTATCCCACTATTTGAATGAGTCTCATAAGAGTAAGAAACACAATAGCAGTTGTTATAAAACTTAATGTAATTTCAGGGAAACTACTGTCCATGATTGTTCACAGCATAATTCCTGGGTGGTTTAACTCAGTTCATTCCACAAGTATGAATAATAACCTCTATCATCTTCCTGCTGCCCTTTAAAACAGTTACATATAGGGCCATATATACATCACCACATTATTTTACTTCTCAAATAGTGAAAGGCACAGCAGACAGGTCTTTTCCTCTCTGTACATGGGATCAGTCCTCACTGCTGCAATGTTCAGAAGACCATGAGCTCTGAGCACACTTGGTTACAATGCCCTGCATTATTCCCTAAGGAATGCAGCACAAGTCTTCGAGTTCCTTGAAGATCTGCTATCTGGAAGTGGCCAAGGCCAGAATATGCAGGCAAAAGACTGGAGTGTGCTGCATTCATGAAACCACCCCCTCTGCTAGTGCAGACACTGGTGTTTGTGTAGGGAAGGCCAGCGAGGTGCTGGGGCCAGCCCCACTGGCTCTGCAGCAGTGCAGTTCCTTTTTCCCATTCCAGTAATGGGTGCTGCCTGGAGGAAATCCTGCTTTTTTCTGTCCCTTTGCTCTGCAGCAGATAAAAAAATACTATTCCATTTGCGGCAAAACCTTTGGCTTCTGAAGCGACTGCAGATGCTCCATGAAAGCAGGGGTTGGTAGCTGAATCTGTCACCACTTCTAATGGGAGCTTTTGTCCCTTTGAGAACTAATCTGATGACCTGAGATTTGTAATTGCTGCTCCCTGAAGCTCCAGTAGATAACTCTATGCATAAATCACCATAGAAATCCAAACACCAGAAAACCACTGGTTTTTTCCCCTGCCCTCTAGCAGCTCTCTCAGCTTCTAAGCATGACATTCAAAGAAGAGGAAGAGGAAGGTCAGTGCAGGCTAGCAGAAAGACAGTGTGTTTGCAGGGATTTTGACCAGAAAGGTTCTCATTTTTAAGCTGTAAAACACAAAGGGAGTTGCACTTTCATGTTTAAAGTGTTAAATATTACAGCTGGTGTCTCACTGAGAGAAGCAAGGACTGCTATGTTTCCCTACTGTTGTTTAAAATAATGCATTCCTTCACAAAAAGCCAGCAATTTTATTTAACTGATGGAGAGAAGAGAGTTCAGGTCTTCTCTCCTGTAAGACAGAGGCAGGGATTACTCTACTCCTGCAGCAGGTTTTGTGGCATTGTAATGGAAGCTGCAAAGAGAAAAAGCAGTGGCAGCAGGTCCCGCAGATCACTGCACAGGTTTAAGTTTCTTATCAGGAAAGTCCCTTCTCAGTCACCCCTAAAAGAATCAAAAGGCCCTTTCTCCAGGTTCTCATGGTGCTCAGTTGCTTCTCCAGCATCTGGGAAGTGATGGTGTTGGCATCTGTTACCATCACGCTCTCTGTGTCAGTTCAGTGAGTTCAAGGAGTGCAATTGCATATCAGTTCATAGCTCCAAAATCCCTCCCATCAGTCACATAAACACTGGATGCCCTAAAATTTCATTGTGCTGTAAATTATATTTGACTCAAGCTGCCATGGGCTGGTAAGGATCTCAAAAGTTGAGCTAATGTTAATGCAGAACAAACAGTTCTGTTTTAAGTGATCATTTCCAGAATAATTATGTGGTTTCTGAGTGGCCAATAACTTTAGAAGATTCCAGTGTTTTAAAGCTTGTTTAAGATGAATTGCCAATTTCCAAAGCGTAAACAACCTGGATTAATTTTTAACCACATTTATTCCAAGAATGTGAAGCTAATTGGTTGATAAATCACTTTTTACAAGTGCAATCCATAAATAGGTGGTAACAAGTGTTCCTAACTACTTTGACAAGGATAGAGGAGAAAGATAGAGGCAAAGCTGCCATTTTAAATTTTTTTGCCCTAAGGGCTTGTGTTTTGCATGGGAAGCACATATTTATCCTATTTACACAGATAGTTTGTTCAGTGTCCCAGACTTCATATAGTCCAAGTAATCTCTGTTGTTACCCTGAACAGACACATTAAATCTAATTCAACGCATGGAGAAAACTCAAACAGTAACAGGAATACAGACAACTTTTCCACATTAGAACATCACTTCTTGGGCTGCAAGGCAGTTTGTGTGGCCATGGCAAGAGTGAAGCAGTATCCATACTGACAAATCAGTTGCCCATTACTGTCTTTGGAAAGCCACCCTGACTACACTCCATTATCTCTGCTGTTGTGCTATATGCCTCATGTCTTTAAGCCAACCTAATACAACACCTGACTGTAGCATATTCCACTGCCCTACTTCTGGGTAAACCAAGAAGGCAAGGCAAATAAGCATGGAGCTCACCAGAGAAAAACAAAACCCTTTCTCTGTGCACCTCCATGCACTGGTACTGTTAAAGTTCCTACATTACAAACCTCTTTGGTTGCACACTGCCCGAGACTCAGGATACTTCGTTCAATTCCTTCTTTGTAGGAAGTGTTGGAGGTAGAAGCTTTCTCGCTACTAACTCAACTCAATTCCTATTTTTTTCATTTACAACTGGACCCTGGGAAGCCCCTCTTCTGCAAACCATTGTCCCTGCATTGTCTTCTCCATTCTACAAAGCTTCCTCACCATGCATGGCTGCTGTGAAAATAAAAACATCTCATTACTTGTGTTTTATAAGTTAACTGGTAGTGAAAACTGACCCCACCATCATTAAACTTCATCTTTCATAGATTTCACACCTGGTCCTTGGCAAATCCATTTGAAAGACATTTAGGCACAAAAATTCCATTTATATCCACAACAAATAGGAAACTTCAAAATAATTTGGGGTCATTATTGGCTTCCCATTACAGATGCACTTAAGTATCCTATCAGTTTGGAATGTCCACATTAACATGAGGGGCAAGGCAGAGCCAAATGACGATATTTGGAGGTTCCTCCTAACCAGCATTTTGAACCTATGACACTGTGAGCTGGTCAGTTTGCTCCAAATTCATACTCAAGAGTGAACTAAGATTGGATGGTCATGTGAATCAAGACCTTCACAAGTCAGAAACACCTTGACGACTTCTTCAATTTTAATACCTTCTCCCATAACAGTTGGTTCTGTTTCATATGACTTAGAAGGCTTTCTGGTCAGAATCGCCCCTCTCTTTCCTAAGGGAAAACTGTGCCAGTTGGACATGGAAGCCAGCTCACCCCATCCTGCAGGGACACTGCCACAGGCTGCCACCCAAACCAACCTCTCACAGAAAGTCACGTCACAAACTGCCCCCAGCTTTGCCCAGACTGTCAGCAAAGATCTCAAACACCATCTGAAATTAAATGGTCAGCATCAAAGAAGTCCTTCTCTCACCACCACAGGAATTATGGGAAAATCAGTGTAAGTCAAGACAACTTGTTATCACCCCCCTCATTCAGAAATATTCCTCTAGGACAGAGAGGAGGCAGGCTTTATTTTACCTCCTCCTGAGGAGCCATGGTCCTGGAGAGGAGGGTGCTCTGCTCACCCACCTTTCACAGCAGCCTCACATAAAACACAGAAGTCTGGGGTTTCCCAGTCATCAGCCTCCACTCCTGAGTTTGCCTGCTCTGACACTCAAGATCCAGCAAGTCCTACCAGGCCCCATCAGCCCTTCTCCTTCAAGAGATTTCAGCAAACTCTGTACAGGATTTAAAAGAAGGAAGTTGGTACAGTCATTCTTTTGATTTGTATCACACTCTGTTCAGCTTCATATTTCTTCAGGGCTTTACTTTATATCCTTCTACTTGCCTCAGTGACCACATCTCATTTTAAGTGTGATGCACGTACAGCTGCCCTCATATTTTCCTTCAAGCTTTTCTGTTACCTTTCATGCTTAACTTCTTTATGCACTTACATCTCTTCGCTGTAAATAAATCTACCTCTGATCATCACCTCAGTTTTCCTGCTGTCTCAGTTTCTAATCTACTAGACATGCGATACTGAGTGACCACCTGGGGTGTAAAGCTGGGTGGGTGGATGGAGGGGGGTGTTGGACAATGGAGTATGAGCAGCTATAAACTCACAAAATCTTTCATCTAACTGTAGAAGTAGTTACAGTTGTGCTGGTCACCCATAATTCCCTTTCTAGCCAATGCAGATGTCTGTTTTAGGGGTCCTGTCTGACTCTAAGGGAAGGTATCTAGTTCCTTGTG
Organism: Chloroceryle amazona; assembly: GCA_027560015.1. Lineage (NCBI taxonomy): Eukaryota > Metazoa > Chordata > Aves > Coraciiformes > Cerylidae > Chloroceryle > Chloroceryle amazona. Next base: position 74,206 of record JANHFX010018937.1, on the reverse strand, counting down.
CTCATACCAGAGATGTTGGTCAGAAGAATCCTGCTCAAAACGTCTGCAGACACTCTCCAACTCTGTTGGACACAAAATCTATAGTCCACATCTTTATTGCTGAAAGAAATTGCCTCTTTCTCCTCCTCTTGTTACAGCTCATTCATTTGTTCTGTAGCTCCAGACACTCAGCAAGCCTAGCCTGGGCTACTTACATTTACCTGTCTGAGTTAAAAGAGAAGAGGTAGTCAGAATACTATTTCTCCCAATCAAGTCAGGAAAACATTCTCTCTGTCAGGCAGTGTTTGACAATATACACACAAAAGTCTACAGCTCTACTCTGAATGCTTGAATTCACTGCAGCTCCCAGATGTGCTCAGTGGGATTGCAATTCAGACAACAGAAAAGTAGATCATAATTCTCCTCTGCCCCAGACTGATGACCCAGATAGTACCTTTGTTCTATACAGACTACATCTTTATTCATTTTACTATGGTTAGATATTTAATCTGCATGTGATATACCAGGTCAGAAAATGCAGAGGCTGTTCTCCATTACAATGGTTTTTTATCACGAGCAACGCTTTGGTAACAGAAAACAACACAGTGTGCTGGGTACTGGACAGATATGATGAAAAAAGTAGGTCTGAACCCCAAGACTTAAGGGGAATAGTTGTCACATCCTGTAAATGATCACCCTCTACTAACTACCTTTCACTACAGGGCACATATGGGCCTGGGCAAGCTGAAAGGCAGGATTTTGCCCTCTGCTAAGCTGTGTCAAGTTGTGCTAATTAGGAAGCCCCAGTTCTGTTTCTGCTTCTTTCACTAAATTACCGAGTCACCTGCTAGCTACTGACCCATGGTCATCTACTGTGTGAAAATACTCTGAGAGCTCACACTGGAAGCCATTTTAAAGGTAGGTATTATTTATTCAATACAAGACTTTAGAAAATACTAAAAGAACATGGTGTTTGAGTAAGACTAATGGCAATGTTGAAAACAGCTTTTAAAGTCTAACATATAGCAACAGGGGAGATCCATCTCTGCTCATTGTTTTCTGTCTTGAGTTATTCGAGGCAGCTCTCACCTCAGGTCAGGCTGAATCCCTCCTAGGTGAAAGTCACGTCAGGAAGCACTCAGCCTAATGAGACTACTGCCAAGATTGCAAGTAGGGGATGAAGTTTCTACCATTGACAGCAGACAGGACAACTGGCTTGGTGACTGAAGGACTGTGGAGCAAGGAGAGGGAAAAGGAGATTCACTCCAAGAAGGTGTCTGGGCAGCTTTCTCAGATAAGCCAAAAGGGCTGAGTTTGTACAAGGGGAGGTTTTATACTTTTATGCATAAAAAAATGTTTGCAGCTTTCAGGGTAAGGAGTCTAGAGACTTTTGTAGAGGCAGTGGACACCGAGTGGATACTTAAAACCAGGATTCCTGGCATACCCTGCTCAAAGCACTTTGGAAATTGCAAAGATGAGCATCCAGCCCTGTATGGTTGCTTTGCTGCTCCTGTTGCTAGAAAATAAGGGAGCATGAAAATAGGATAATCAAATTATTCTCAAATTCATATGAAAAAGACCTCAAATTTGGGTCAATGAATCACCATTTCTGGCAAGCAGCTTTCCAATAATGACTGTTTGGATGCTTTGCTTCCACTGACTCAGTAGCTAACCTTTGATACACAGCCGAGCTGCTGTCATCAGCAGAAGGGGGAGGGAGTACATAAGGCGTGAGGGATTTTGAATGACAGAGGATGTCCTTTTCCAAAAATGCCCATCTGGATGGTAGTGGTGGCCTCACATCCTCATCCTTAAAGAACATATACACATGGGAAATACCACCCACGTCTCTACTATCATTAAAATTTGAATTCCTGAAAATACTGTACTGCAAAGCTTCTGCTTCTGTAACAGCTATAAAATGTACATAAACATAACACACAGTTTCCTTTGCTCCTTCCTGTCTGAGTGGACTTTGGCCCAGTTTTTTCTCTATGTCAGATGGAATTTATTGTTGGCAGTAAGTATAAGAAGGCACAGATAGGTGCATGAGGTAAATCACTCATGGGTGCCCAGAGGGACAAACCCAAAGCTTCCAGTGGGAGCTATAGGAGTTGGTGTTGTTATACCATCTTTGCTGTGTGGGGCTACATACCTTTGCCATATATAGCTCTGTGTGACAGTGCTCGCTGCTTTATTCTTCAATGTGAGCCATACAGTTGCACACAACATATGTCCCTTATTTTGTTTCCATGCCCTGCTCTATAAACAGAGAAAACTGTGAGATGCACTTCGCTTCTTATGAGAATAAAAAGAAGCCAAAATATGCTGGATGTGAAATTGTATTAGTTCCTTGGCATCATTATCCTTCCTGTATAGAAGGAGTAGATGAGGAAACATGTCAAACATTCTTGATCTGCAGAGCAGGGACCTGACTCCAACTGAGTGGGATCTTCTTGATGTCCCTACAGGGAGGCTACAGAGCTACTCACATGCTGCCTCAAGCCCAGGCTTTGACCACAAGACCACAGGATAAGGAATAACACAGGACCACTGGGAAAAGAAGGCCCATAGCCTTGAGCGCCAGCTCCACACTGAGCAGTGAAGTTCAGGGCAAGCCATGCCCAGTTCTACTCACTCCTCAGCTCTGAGGTCCATGGGACATCTCTTGAGGTTCTTACTGATGGGAAGACCTGTGTAAGTTGATGGCCTACAGGCAGTAGGCAGCAATGTCATGTTTGAGTATCATTTTCCTGGTGCCACCATGTTAACCCTCCTGTGGTCTGCCCACTTCACTCATAGCAGGATAGAAGATAATCCCTGACTGCCAGCTATGCAATGAGCCCCACGAGCTCTTGGAGTCCCAGTGAATGGGAAAACAAAACCTCAGTACTACAGATGAGACCGAAACTTCTTCGAAGCAAAGTGGTAATTCTTCATTGTCTGATTTTGTGGGACTGTAAAAACATCTTTTGTCTGACCATTCCTTCTGCATGGGAAATTGTCTGAGCAGCCTCTTGCAAATGTTGCGTTTCAGTATCTCACCAACAATTCAATTTTGGGTTGTTTTTTCTTTTTTACAGTATCTTTGAACACCGAAGATGAATAAGCTGATTTGGTAATACTGATGATACACAGCTATCGTTAGTCAGATGAAAAACAGTTCTGCTTGTGGTTTATATCCATCTCTCCAGGAAATTTCTTGCCTATTAAGAGAGGCATCAAACAGATGAAAAGTTTGAAATCATGTAATTTGTTTAGTATAATCATACTCCAGACTGAATATTGAAGTTAAATCAGAGCACTGCTTTTGCAGAATTATTCCTATTTACAACATGTGTATTTATCATTATTCACAGCTTCTACTGCCTTCACTCTGCTCACCACCCATCTCACACCTGTAAGTAATCTAATTTGATATTGATTCTGATTAACTCTAATAAAAAGGTAATCCCTATGAAACGTAGTTCAAATGCATCCTCTATGTCAGTCTTCACTGGTCAATCGCATGGCCTTGCTTAGTAAAATCCCAGGAACACTGGATTCAAGGCTGAGTTTTTTCCCCATTTTATTTCTGGTGCATGACAAAAAAGTCTGGGGCTTTCACCTTTGTAATCCAGCCAATGTACAAACTCTTTCAGGACAATTTTCATCAACTGACTTGTTGCCGTTCCATTTTAACATCAGTTGGTTCCTCTAAGAAACATTAAAAATCCTAAAAGCTTTCCTGTTAAAATGCAGTCAGATTTATTTAGGAAATATGGATGTCTGCAATGCAGACATTTACCTCTGTGCTAAACATTATCTCCTCATTCCAGTTGACTCAGAGCAATAGAGTTTTTCAGGGTTCTGGTCATCTCATCACAATGCAAAAGCCTAAAATGAGTCAGACAAGCCCTTAAAGTCTCTGTTTCTCCCCATATCTTAGAGGGAGTCTTCACCAAAGATGTTTACAGCCAAATGGGAATTATCAAAATAGCTTTGTTTATATCCAGCAGCACATACGCATTTTATAAACACATAGATAAATGGATGCCTAATTCAGTTCATGGGATTCAAGACATTTATGCATATTTAATTTTATTAGCAAGCAGTAATAGAATAATATTTTATTGTATTGCTAACACTATCAGATACAATGCAATATATCTGACATAATCACTTCAAAATCTTTCCCTCTGTCCTACAGGTTGGGGTGGTCATTAATGGCTCTTCCTAGCCTTAACATCTCTAACCCTTCAATGGGATTTTGTAGCCTCTGATGTACTCATCACTGATTCGTTCCCCTGTCCAAGGCAGACTGAGCTACCACAGTGTTTACTGTGGGCTGGATCAAGCCAGCTCCTGTTGGTATCAGCAAGGAGGAAAAGACTCCTGGTTCCTCCTGCAGTGTATGATGTCTCACCTAGCTAGAAAAAGTGCATATCCACCCCACTTCTCCTTTGTTAATACACCAGAAAACTAATTAATCAGCTGCATTGAAACTAACCTGACAGTAAGCCCTGTTTTGCTGCACAATTAATTTAACACACAAGTGTGGATTTGTTCCATTTATTTAGTGTATTGAGTAACTCTCCTGACATCCCCTGTTTTCAGAAAGAGCTTTTCTTAAACAGACATATGAAAATGCCATCTGTTTGCCTCTGTGCAGAAACTAACAGGGTACTTGATAACTGCATTAGACTGTAGGTCTACTCAGAAAAACCTTAACAAAATAAATGTAATCAGTATGTTTATATTAAGAGTGCAGTCCTAGATTAAAATAGGATGGAGATTAAAATGTTGAGGCTATTTCAAAGCTTGTAGTGCTTGTATGTTCTTATATACCCCTGCTGCTTTCTCCAGACTTTCTCATATTTTTTCCTTTTAATAGTTTCTCTGTTGCCACCAGGACTCCCCAGAAACATCCACTTTCCCATAGTCTTTAGTTGAGGTGCAATTCAATTCATCTAATATCAACTTAAAATGATGCAGCCAGAACTCAGGAAACTCCACAGCAATTATGTGCTTCCCTGAGAAGTCTCTGATACTTAGTCTAGGAGCCTGTTTTTATTCTCAGTTAATCCAACCACATGAAAGTCAAGATCTAGTCTAAGAGAGCTGTTTAAGCTCTTTCCATTAGTTGGTGGGCACCTCCAAATGAAGTGCTCATTACACTTTGAAGAGAGTATCTGAGACAAGTGGAATGAATAAATTCTTACCTCATTCTCAAGATTATACTGGGACTATGGAAAACTAGTTTAGAGAAGTAGCCTAACTCTTAAATAGCTGAGGATGAATAGTTGCACTCCCACCAGCTAAGCAACAGGGGCAGGTAGCATCCTGCAAAGACTTAATAACAATTGTGTTTTCCTGGTAATGAGCATATGGTTGTCAAGGGCTCTTCTGGGTTTCCTAAGTAGGGCAGAGCTCAATATAGGGAGACACTGCCCACTGCTTTGAGTCAGTGTGGGAAAGGAGGCCTCCCCCTTGCTGTCAGGAGAAGTGACAAGGCAGGTGAGACTCAAGCAAAGGATCTGCCACCTGCTTTCTCTCAGCCCTCTGATCTCACAGAATGATAGAATCATAGAATGGTAGGGGTTGTAAGGGACCTCTGGAGATCATCGAGTCCAACCCCTCTGCCAATGCAGAAACACACAGAGCATGCCACACAGGAACAGATCCAGACAGGCCTCTAGAAAAGGAGACTCCACAGCCTCTCTGTGCAACCTGTTCCAGGCTCTGTCACTCTCACAGTGAAGTTTTTCCTCATGTTGAGGTGGAACTTCCTGTGTTTCACCTTGCTACCATTACCTCTTGTCCTATCACAGGGCACAACTGAAAAGAGACTGGCCCCTTCTACTTGACTCCCACCCTGCAGATATTACATTAGTAAGATCCCCTCTCAGTCTTCTCTTTTCCAGGCTAAACAGCCCCAAGTCTCTCAGCCTTTCCTCATAAGAGAGATGTCCCAGTCACTTCATCATCTTTCTAGGTCTCCGTTGGACTCTCTCTAGTATTTCCCTGTCCCCCTTGAACTGGGGAGACCACAACTGAACATCATACTCCAAATGTGGTCTCACTACTGCAGAGTAGAGGGGGTGAAGAACCTCCCTACACCTGCTGGCCACACTCTTCTTTATGCCCCCCAAGAGACCATTTGCCTTCCTGGCCACAAGGGCACATTTCTGTCCCATGGAGAACTTATTGTCCACCAGGACACTAAGGTCCCTCTCCATGGGGCTGCTTTCCAGCAGGTCTACCTCTAACCTGTGTACAGGGTGGTGTTACTCCCCTGGTGTAGGACTCTACGCTTACCCTTGTTGAACTTCATTAGGTTTACCTTTGCCCAGCTCTCCAGCCTGTCCAGATCTCTCTGATGGCAGCACAGCCTTCCGGTGTATCAGCCACTCCTCCCAGCTGTATCATCAGCAAATTTGCTGAGGGTACACTCTATGCCTTCATCCAGGTCATTGATGAAGATGGTAAATAAGACTGGACCAAGAACTGACCCCTGGGGAACACGACTACTTACAGGCCGCCAGCTAAACTCTGCACCACTGATCTCACCTCTTCATGCTGTGAACTCTCCATACTATGGACCACCTCTTGCAATACACAGGTGTATTCTGTCTGCTGCAGGGAGATCCCATTCCTAGTAGAGACCTCAAAGAAGTACAGTAGTTCAAATGATTAATAATGATAATGATGATGGATAACACAGTACACTGAGAAAGCTTTGAGAGAACAGTCCTTGGAATGTAGGCTACTACTAGGACAAGGCTGTGTCCATGTAGATTTTATCCTAAATTCCTACACATATGCTCAAGATCTTAATTTCAGATTTTGCCACCTAAACCAGAAAAATGTGTCTGGAATGCCAACAATGCTTATTGCCGACAAATCTGTGGTATAAAAGTCATCAGTATCTCAAAGGTGTGGGGAAGATGCTTGTACTGCTCACAGGGCAGGAACAAAGCACTGGACCAACGGGGTGCTTTTATTTTCCAATAATGCTCTGAGAACAGAGGTGCCCTTCAGAGCTCAAAGGAGCTTTGCTCTGGAACACTTTTATCCTAGAAAATATTACTGACTTGTTTGCTGGGGATACTAAGGAGGCCTGACCAGCTACAAAGCAAGTTCATTTATAACATTATATGAAGGGGTTTATTTTTATATGGCTTTTGACCTCAAATCTAAAAGAAACGTCAATCCACACCATAATGCAAGGTCCAGCAAATGCAAGGCTCTCTCTAGAGCAGTGTGTATTAAATATAAGCAACAGACAGCTTGCTCATCAGCAACAGTGGAGACAAAATCTTACCAGCAACAATTTTACTTCATCTGTGCAGGGGTGAGAGATGAAGCATGAGCATGCAGACACCTGAAGGAGGGTGACCCTGGGGATGGGCACAGACTGGTGTCAGAAGATACGATTCTTGAGCTTTGGTGTCTGAGCTCAGAGAAACCAGCATTCCATTTCAGTCCTCCAGGTTCTCTTTGATGGTCTCATTTGTTTAGATAACTCCTTCTTCCTGCAGAAAGCTTTTAGGGCAGTGACCTACAACTTTCCATTGCTGCCAGGCCCTCTTCTCACTATGACAATATTAAAAAGCTTGCTGGAAATAGATTTGGTTATTCCCTGAAAGGAAATCTGATTATACCAAAAGCCTCTGCTCCAAAAATGTTTTTACACCCCTGTAGACTTTCCCAGCACATCAGGTGTTTCTGTGCCCCATGAACTGGCCATATAGAATTCAGCTCTTCTTTAGGTGCAAAACCAAACCCCATAGTGCCACATCTCTGCAGAATAAGAAGAGCATTAGAGCCAGGCTGTATCCTGATGGGAAACAAGTTAGCTGGGTTTCTTTGGTACCTTAAAAAAGGATGTTTTCTATTGAACAACATCCTGAAGTCCCAGTTCCCTCTTGCTAAAGCATTATCCTCTGATCTACAAGCTGTTAACTGATCAGATTTCTGCTCTCAGAAAATGAAGAGATCATGCTCTGAGTCACAGCAGTTTCACTGCAGGGAGCTGGGTGACCAGTTTCAAGACAGCCATGTAATTAGCAGGCAGTCTTCCATCATCACACTAAAACCAGAGGATGCTTTAGAAGAGACAGTTTTCATTCCTGGTCTTCGATGCACTTGATAGTCTGTAACTTTATCTTTTAATGAAGCAACAAGAGCCTGGAAATTCACATTTCAGAGAAATAAACCATCATAGAGAACCTAAGTTCCTAAAATATTTCAGCAGCTCCTAAAGACAGAGCAGGGCTTTACCTCCAAATACCGTGATTTTCCTGGCTAGCATTACAGCTTGAAGAATTAAAGGAAGGAAAGCAGCAGGGCTCCTCTGGGATCCTGCACAAGCTCTGGCCTGCTGGATGGGGCAGGGGGCTGTTGATCCCTCTGCAATGGGGCTGCTGCAGATGGAAGAATCAGAACCATGGGAAGGCTGGTCCCTGTGCCTGACCCATTTCTAACCCCAGCACAGCCAAGTACAAGAAAATGGCCTTGCAGAGGAGCAGCTCCAGAAAATAAAAGTAAAATGGGAGTAAGTAAAAGACAAACTCCAAAAACACCCAGAAGATGCAATGGTAAAATGGCTGCTGGGACTTGTAGAATGGTAAATTAGGACTGAAAGGAAATGTAATCCTTGCTTGGAGGATGTACTGGGATTTGTGATGATGATAAAAATGAGGCTTCCTTCCAAATACAACTGCAGCAGACCTGCCATGATTTCTTGTATGTGGGAAAAAGCCCATGTCTCCTCCTCACTCCTTCTGGTTTATGACTTACCTTACCATATCATGGGAGTTAGTAAAGAAAGATAAAAATGGCTTGCAGGCTTGTGAGCTGATCCATGCACACTCTGGTGGAAGGAATTAGCCTTTATATCACAGGTTCAGGGTACGTGAGGACCAAGAATAGCAGAAGACCTCTATGGGGCAAAAAGGACAATCTGTGATTGTCCTTAACCCAGGGATTATGTGGAGGTCATGAACAGCGGCAGTATACATGAGCTTGAGGTCTTTTTGCCAAAGCATGAGTGACACACCAGAGCGTTGATTTGCAGAAGCTCTTTGAATACAATGTGATTTCTTGGATGCCACTGGAGGCACTTGTGTCTGCAAGCAGTGTTAATACTGCTGGAACTAGGTCCTGAGCAAGTCAGAGTTATCTTTTTCTCTGGTAAATGACCCAGCTGATTAATTGAAGCTTAAATCACCTCTGTCCTGTTCTATTTACTTTGGAGTAATAGTGCAGTGTTCCCATGTACTATGTCATGGGAGAACTGATCTCTGCAGGCTCAGTCACACCAAGACCAGGGGACCTGACTGACAGGACCAATGGTCAAGACATGAAGCCAAGATCTCAAGGTTATTGTTGTTGGCAGAGAACTGTTTCCATCTGATCTCAGAACCTTCCAGAAAATTTACAGTAATTTGTCATATTCTAAGCCTGACTTAACAAAGAGATGGTTTATTTGGGAAACACCCCAAATAGAGGGTTACTTACACATTCACATCTATTTCTATTTGTGTGCATGCACAGGGATGCACATGAAGACTTTTCTGGTATTTTTCAATACTCCTGCAACTCAAATTGCAGACATCTGCTGAAATTTATTAGGAACAGCATTTAAAAAAAAAAAAACAACTGAGATAATAGGATAGTTTATCATTTCCAAATGTAGTAGATATTAGGAAAATTATTACATGGTCATTAAAGTAAATTCTTGTGCTAGTAGAACCCATATAAGGTGAAAAGCTACAGTAGAAAAATCAGATTGTGGGTCCAGAGAAAAGCCTTCATGTATAAGATTGTTCTCTAATTTTTCATCCCTTCCAATCCAGTGAAAGGCTACATTTTGACTGCTTGATTCAAAACCTGGTACAGAACAGGACCTAGGCAAGGACAGGATTAAGAGTCTAGCTGTATATGGGAACTCAGTTCACTTCTGCAAAGTGCTGGTTTATGGATTTTTCCTTCTAGTGTGAGAAAGGACTTTGCTTTGCTTTTCAAAGTGATAAAGCTGTTTCTGAGCAACCCTTCCTCTCTCCTGAGAGTCTGTAAAAAACATACAGCTTGTACAATCCCATGAATCAGGATTAATGATGTCACTGCTTTTCTTCCCTTCCTGCTCTTCCCCACTAGAGGCCATGCCCTACAGTGGCTGCTGCACCAAAGCCCCTGTGACACTCCACTTTAACAGAGATTTCAACCCTTATAGCCGGCCTTGGACTGCTCACCCTATTGTAAACACTTTGCTTCTTTAGCCCATCCTTTCAGTCCATTGTGATGTTCAAGTCACAAATAATGAGAGCTGCAACATGAAGGTTTCTCTGGTTACCTGCCATCTACAGTAGGGACACATGGGCCACTGGGCAATGTGCCAGGAGAGAGAACTGGTTTCACTTGGCCTACCTCAAATCACAGGGCTTCTGCAAATAATTGTAAGGCAATAGAGAAACAGAGTAACACTCACTTCCAGACCTGTGCAGTCTCACCCATTTGTTAGCCAGTCTCTCCAAGCTACATCTTCCCAGCTGAAGACAAAGCCCTTGGACAGAAGTGATGCTTTATGAAGCTGACCTAGTTACAGATCAGCAAGCTTGTGAAATCTGCAACAGGGTAAAGAAAATGAATGAACTCAGTGCACAGCTTTCGCCAAACCCCAGCCTAAAGGGCCTCAAGAGGCCACATTAAGATGGCAATTTAAATAAAATTTATGGCCTTCAGCTCTATTCCTGGGGCACAGAGGGCTGTGAAGGCTAGTCAGCATGCTCAAAATTACTGTAAGCACCTCGGAACTTCCTCTGTGCAGTCTGGAATAAAAGAAACAGGGAGCAGAGTGATTGACAGCAGAAAACTAGTTTATCAAATGAAGATAATGCCAACCAAGCATCCTTTATGTTGGTCCTTTGCTTCTGCTAGCAGAGAAGTATCTAGTAGGTCCACAAACCCTCTGGGACAGGGACTGTGGCCTAGATCTGGAAATACACAAAGATATAAAATTCCCACTGGCATTTCTTTGAGCATTAGCGGCCTAAATACCTTTGCTGTAAATCCAAGCACCTAAAAAAGTTTCCTGTATTTAATCTCATAAGTATGCCTTTTTATATAACTTAAGAAGATACACGTCTGTGCACATTTGGAATTTTATCTCTGGTGATGTAAAGAGGTGCTTCTGTCTGGAGACATTCCCTGGCAGGGGAACTCAGTTTTCCATATTGGTAAATTGTTACCATAGTCCTGGCACATTTTTGGCCCCCAGGCCAGCAAACACCATCCCAGATAATCTCCAGGCATGGCTCAGGTGCATGCATGGAGTAGACACCACTGCCAACAGGCAGTCCAGATGTGGCCACACCATACAAACTTAAAGTTTGCATGGAAGACACCCCATTCCAGATGGGCTCAGCAGCAGGGAATGGGTACAGGTACATGCTCATGCTCTTAGCCTCATCCAGACACAGTCATTAAGCAAACTGGCCAGAGTTGCAGCAAAAATCCATGACAGGAGAGGAAATGCTTGTGTCCAGGATCCTTGCTATGGGCTCTCCTTCCCATCACAGAGTGACTTGTGAAAGCACAGAGGAATATTTATGTGCAGGGAGATAGACTCCAGTCTCCAGTCCTCAGTTCACCTGGAGCTTTGGTGACAGACTTGGACTGTTTCATTTTCAAAGGCAAACAACTTTCTTTCCTTCCTTCCCTCAATAGTAAAGCTTTGCTGCTGTTCTAAAATACCTAAGAAGCTGAAGTTGCCCTAATCAAGCACAAATGAAAAGGCTGATACAGTTCTGCCATCTGCTACCTGGCCAGAGGTCACACAACTGAGCAAATACTTTTGAAATCTTCATCTATTCCTGTCCCTCAGGTCTCAAGACTCAAACATGCAGAGCAGGCAGACCAGTATCACTGAAGCCAGAGAAATATCACCGTGGGGCTTCGCTCCTGCCCATCTTTTCTCCCTAGACTGTTGCAGAGGTGTTAAAACATAAAAGGCCTCATCCAGTATAGCTCCCTGCCAGGTTGATATTCCCACTATGCTAGGTATTTTGTAAATCCATTTAAGAGCTCCTCTGCTCCCAAAAGCTCACAGAAATTAACTAGCTACTCAATATATATACACCAACAGTCCTATAGAAAATGGCTGAGTTAGCAACAATTTGGGTGTCCTGACTTGACTGCAGCACTCCCACTCAAAAGACAGGGCTGCCACATGGCACAAAAAATGACAACTCCTCTCCCGTTCAGTGATACCAGGTGTACCCTTTGACTTCAGCAGCACGGATGTATTATAGGCACAGACTGACACAATATTCTCAGGCTGTTGAGTCTCCCACCGTGTGGTGGGACAGGGCTGTGCCTGTAGCTCTTATCTAAAACCCACTGGTAACAGCCTCCCTGAGAACACATCCTTCCTTCCTTCCTTCCTTCCTTCCTTCCTTCCTTCCTTCCTTCCTTCCTTCCTTCCTTCCTTCCTTCCTTCCTTCCACCAGACTCCATCACTATATATATAAATTGACTGTTATCTGTGAAGTCCAGAGGAGAGAGAACAAAAATCAATCAACAGGAGCATTTTAACTGAATGCAAAAATACCTTTCAAAAATAATTTTTGAGGCTGAGGGCAGAGCAATTTTTTAAAATAATGTTATTTTTGGTCTAGCAGATGATTAATAATAATCAAAGCTGACTGTAGAAACAATCATTTTAAAATTGGACTAGCTATCAAGCTTGATAAAAAAGTCTCTTCAGGTTCTGTATTCAAGGTGATCCCATGTGTTTTACCAAAAAAAAAAAAAAGTGGGGATAATGAACAAGGCTCAGTGTTCAACTTAAAAGTGAAGAAACTGGGGCCAGAAGTGCAGTAGACAGGAACAAGCTACTGTGGTCTTTGTCGTCTTGTATGTACATACCCACACACAGAGACAGAGCAAGATCCTGGGGATGCTGTCTCCTCAGCCACCTCAGGAAAGAATACAGGACGGAGGTTCATGGCTACAGCTGCATTCCCAACAATACCTCTGCTTATAATACTGGCAGAAGACTGGCAAGGTGTTTTGCAAAATCTTCCCATTCGTTCTGCAGCACAAACTGAGCTACTGAGCAAGTTTGCTGCAAAGCTTTCTCTGTGTATGGCTTTGTATTGGAAAGTAAATCTATTCATTGGGGCAGATGGCTGGTTTGGGGCTCACTTTAACTGAGTGCTGGAGTAAAATCAAGTCCTTTGCAATAAACAACATTGGCATGGCAGTAAAGATGGCCTGATTTTCATTTCCTGATAAAGCTCTGCCCATTTTCTCTCCACTGCAAAGAACTTGCTAATTTTAACTTCCTGGCAATGTGATTGCCTTATAAAAAGTGAAATGATGGTGAAAAATATGTGCATAGGATTTGATGTGTGTGTCAGATGAGGGGAAAAGTGTGCTGCACCTTTCTACCATTAGTCTGAGATGATGTATGTTTACCCACCTCCAAACACCATTTGCCATATTTTATGGGCTAAGTGCTTACAGCTCCCATCAAATTAGGGGGAGTTATTGCTGTCCTTCACAGCTGAAATAAGTCAGCTCATTAAAGGAAACTCATGCCAGTATACAAGGACCTTACAGCAGCACAGGACACCCATCAGCTCCTTTTCCAGTGATGTGGCTGAAAGCGCAGAGGAAGGTTTATGTGCAGGGAGATGGACTCTGCATGCAGCTCAGGCAGCAGCTTGTGGTGAAGCTCAGATCATATAGGTGACTTTTCTGATATGAATCTCTTGCTTAAAAGGAAATTTTCTGGTAAGGCAGCATCTTGAAACCTCTCCTGAAATACTTGCCTTAATTCCTCTGAAGTCATGGCCATTGACAGTTCCTCTTCTATATAAAGCAAACCAGTAGAATCTGCTCTGAAGACTTTGTTGTACTGCTAAGCAGACCCAAATCTGACTCACCATCTTCCCTGACTCCTTTGGTTCTGCTGGACCTGCAAGGTGCTTTAATTTTCTTAGATATTTGCCTCCTATAAGAGGAACAAATGGACAAACACTCACTGTAACTTTTTAACAATTTTTACCAAAATCTTGATAAAACATGTCCAAAGAGAGGTCCTGCACTTGTGTCAGAGCAATCTCAAGCACAAATACAGGCTGGGGGATGAGTGCACTGAGAGCAGCCCTGTGGATAAGGACTTGGGTGTGTTGGTTCATGAGAAGTTCAACATGACTCGGCAATGTGCACTCGCAACACAGCCAACTGTATCCTGGGCTTTATGAAAAGAAGTGTGGACAGCAGATCAACAAAAGTGATTCCCTTCCACTCTGCTCTTTTGAGACCCCACCTGAGTTCAGATCTGAAGCCCAAGACATAGTAAGGACATGGACCTGCTTGAGCAGGTCCAGAGAAATCCATGAAGTTCATCAGGGGGCTGGAGTACCTCTCCTATGAAGAAAGGCTGGGGTTGTTCAGCCTGGAGAAGAGAAGGCTGGGGTAATTTCATGTGCCTGTAAGCAGCAAGTATCTATTAAGTTCAATACTGGCATTGCCTCATCTCCCACCAAAAGTCTGAAACTATCTGGCTACCGTGCTGGATCCCAAGGAACCAACACTTCTACTCAGCTTGACCTAGAAGATGGTGATTTTTCCTCTCCATGGAGAGAGAGAAATGGATGATATAACTACAGATGGAAGAGAACTGCAGGAGGAAAACAGGAAGAAAAGTGTAGAAACTTACAGGCAAATATATTGTTTACTAAGCCAAATCTTTCCTTTAATTTGCAAGTGGTTTCAGTGGTGTCATAAGCAGAGACTGACTCCTATTAAGCAAAATCTGTTTTGCAAATAAGTCCATAATACATGCATTTATTTTTCACTGGCTGATCACCAGTACTAAGGCACAAGGAATGTTTTATGCCTTTATTTGGTTAGTGTTGCTTATTGAAACTTCCCCCTCAACAACAGTTTAGGACCCCTGAAGGGTGTGCTGGGGGCTGTGTATGAACACCACTGCCTGCCCAGAACATCATTCTGGTGGCATTTTAATATGCTTCAGTTGTGGTGTGGATAGATCACTGTTTTTACTGGAGAAATGCTGAGCTATTTCAATTACAGGTCTTCATGGAGCACACACTCGGAGAAGCATGGTCACTGTCTGGAAAGTCAAAGTAATTTTATGGCTTCTTTACTCACCACAAGTTGCTTTGGGCTGCGCCTATGCTCAGAGTTTACCACTCCTCAGGAGATGTGTAGTCAGAAAGGAAATCCTAGATAAAAAAGAACTGCAGTGTTATACTAAATCATGTTGATTTTTGTGATATTTTGACATGACAATCTTCAAATCAGCTCTCACCAGGTTGATATGTGCAGGTTTAGACAGACAGTTGCCAGGCTTGTTGTGTAACTGTTTAGCTTTTCAATTCCCCAATGACGGTGAAATATGCAATATATGTTAGTACTGTTTATACCACATAGGTACAGCCTGCGCCTGCCCTGCACACTGTCCTGCTGGAGGCCATGGCAGAGGAAGGCTGCCCCCATTTTTGGGTTGGGAGCTGTGCTCTGGTTACCAACAGTGCCTGAGCATGTCAGCCCGTGCCCAGAGGTGTGTGGAGCCCATTACAGGCTTCATCTTGCCCAAGTCAAACTGGGACAGAAGCAAAGGGATATATTTAACCCATATGATGTTAGGGAACACGGTGTTAAACCCACAGGATGGAAAGAGGAGGAGGTGAGGTACCATCTGCTAAAATTTGCAGCCAAGAGCCTTAGAGAGAGGAACCAGAGATGTTTTATTGTCTCTGGGAAAACTAGAGAAATCACCATGGGGCTGAATAGATGCTGAAGCCCCAAAAAAGAAGAACATGGTAACCCCAGGCATTGTAGGAAGGCTATTCTGGAACACTAAAGCTGCCATTCAATTTTGGGTCTAGATCTACAAGCCTGAGTGGCCATGCTGTAATGCAGCACAGGCTTGTGAAAGGAAGATTCAGGCATTTTCCCAACAAGAGTACAGATTTATACATTATATATATTCTAGGACCCTCCTGAGACACTTGACTATTACACAGTATGTTGATCAATCAACATGCATGAGAGATGTAGGCATGAGAAGAAGCATTAGATAAATTAAAGGCTGGCTCACAGATGGGTGTCAAATGTACCCAGGTGCAGACAACACTAGAGTGGACCTGTTTGGTGAAGGCTCCTGCAGAGATCAGGGTTTGAGCCAGCATTAAATAAAAGATTTGACTGTTACACAGGCTTTTTGCTAGTAAAATATGCAGAAGTTAACAAGATCAAGGAAGCAGCAAGCAAGCAGGAGAATGTCTTACCTTTTCCAAGTGAACTGGACTACGTGGCAAAATGGTCACAGTTCAAACCGATATGTTTAAATAGAGGAAACTGTCATAAAGGACCATTTTCTTTATAATGGATAGAGTATTTCTAAGCATTGCATTGTGAGATCAACAGTTCTTTGATTGCAAAACATTAAAATGGGCTAACATCTGTTGGGTGCCACAGAACAGAAGTTAATGTCTATTAGACACATTCCTCAGCATGTCATACACTTTAAGCTGAAGGGTGAGATTTGCAGAGTGATGTGCTCCATCAGAGAGTGCTCCTTGACATTTCAGAGACAGCAGGAAGGAGCAGAACGCAGCCACCTCTCTTAACTCTTGTCATTGTAATTGCCCCAGAAGTTCTGAAGAAATACACAGCTTTGAGCACAGGCCACACCAAAAGATTTGCGATGAGGTTTTGACTGACATAATTATTAATGTAGACAATCAAGAGAATTAGAGATGTCGGAAGAGCAAAAATGTACATGCCTGTCTGAAAAAATACTCTGATTAATAAGAAAAAAAGAGTTTGGAGTATGATATCAATATTCTGATTTGCAAAAGACCCAAAGGAAATACACTGAACTGACATAAAAGGTCTTAAAACAGCACCATTTTTAACCTAATGATTCTATTTACTCTGTTGTTTTTTCTAATGGAATATAAGAAGTTTCCCAAGATTGCTGAGATACACGTGTTGCCCACATTAGCAAATTATTGATTACTCAGTGAAATCATTATGCATTTTTATCATATGCATATTACTCAGGCTCGCTGCCAGCCCCATAGTGTCTCCATGGCTGCTGGTTATCAGTAATGGATAAAGCCAACAACATCTGTCACAGGAGTTGTGCTGCTCTGCACGAAGAAACACCATCCCCCTCACCTCCAATAGATGTGCAGGAGGGTCCCACCATGGCCTGGGCAGTCCTGCAAGGTGTGTCCACTTCAGCAAGTAGTTAATGTTCTTGCTGACCATCACAGGGTGCTCTCATGAGCAGGGACACAGACTGGACAGTCTTCACAGCATGCATTTTTCTACTGGTCTGCAAACTTCTACTGCTGAGTTCCCAGATCAGGCTCCCTCAGAAAACCTTCCTTTACTGCTTTCTCAATGACATTGAATGGGATGTTATTCCTAAGCAAATCATCATCAGTGCTTCCTTGCTCCCAATTTCCTGCTTTATTTTTGCCTCAGTTTGGTGTTACACCCACCCTCCTACACAGTGAGGAGAGCAGAACTGGTGTCAGGTTCTTTGGGGACAGAACTTCCTAAACATTTTTGATGATGCATCCAAAGGGATAATAAAACGATTCCTGTGATAATACTTTATAAATAACCATATCTCCTTCCAATATTGTACACACTAAAGATTGATTTTATGCTGTCTTTTTTCACATGCTCCTGAGATGTTCACAGGCATGCAACATCTCCTCCCAGCTCAAGATTCAGGAAAATTACCCCATAAGGAAAGCAATAAAATCAACTTGAAAGCCTTGGTGCTTTCCCTTGTGGTTTTTTTTTCCTAGTTGGATAGATTTTCTTGCACAGTCCCTGAGGATGAGATTCCTTTAACTACAGTATACACAGCAGTTAGTTTCAAGTCTGTGGAGAGAAACAGGTGCTTCAGGTAACGCTAAAGGAGACCTAACAGAGGACAGCCGATTGCAGTGTAAGAACTATCTGAGCTGCTCCACAGCCTACAGAGTAGCCAGCAGCCACCATTTCATGTGCAGCTATCTGTAGATGAAACAGGGTCCACTTTGGGTTATGGACAACGCTTTTGCCATGCTGCTGGTGGTTGCTTCTGTCAATCTACCCAGCCCCATTAGCAATCCCGAGTGAGGCTCATGGCTGGACCCAAACCCCACCAGCTACAAGCAGACATCAGCTTACCAAACCCTGAGCCCAGCTCAGTGCGTGCAGAAGCCTGCTCTTGCATGGTAATGCTTCATTATTTGGCAAACACTGTGCTCAATTTCATATCCATATGGCAAGGCGGAGCATTTGGCAGTTTGGGCTTTCACTCAGCCTCCCTAGTGATCCCAAGGCTTGTCCCTAGAGATCTCATTTCCCCACCCATTACTAAGAGGATTGGCTGTCTGATGCCTAAGTATGTCAGTCTGGGATTCAGAAATCATTCCTCTTGACAGGTTTTTGTGTCATTCTGCAGACAGGCATTGCTTTTTGCATGCCAGGCTCCTGGCTGCATCCCCAGTGAGTCAGTGGCCCTGATCTGGCTGGGAGACCCAAGCTTTTCAGGGCCACATTGTTCACCATGGGTGAAGTACAGTAACAATACAGGTTGAGCTCAGCCTGCCTTTCAGGGTAACTTTGTGGTCCTTCTCACCCTGGCACTCTGACACCGTTTCCCCTGGAACCTTGTGGTGGCCCTGCAAACTATCAGCTAAACCTGTAGACAGCTCATGAATTTTGGCTTCGGCCTGGCTCCAGCCCATGTCTGAACAGCAGCACCAAAACAGATGACCTACCTCCTACCACACCATGACTGTCACTACTCTTGACTGATCTCAGACACAGCAAATCACTCTCCCCATGGTGTCACTGACTCATAAATGTTTATCTATCACTAGCACTCAGAAACACAAACCCCACTGAGTGTGCCTTGTGCTGGGGGCTGTACAAGCTTTGGACAGATGAGACATTTGTCATCTTAATAAGGAATGCCCCTCTAAAATGAAACCCACAATCTAACTCACCTATTATATTTTAACAAAGAATGCAGGCTTTTGTCTTTTATTAGCATTTGAACCATGCATGATTGCAACAAGAAAGTCTCCATCTCTGCTTATCAGAGATGTTCCCAAAACACAGAATTAAGTTACTCTTTAAGAATGTGTATTTATTATTAATACCTTGCCATTAGCAAAGTAATTTCTGCCACCTTAATTGGTTTTACTCAAAATTTTCTATACAGTGAAAGGAAGTGGTGTGGTAATTGCTTATTGCTTCCATTAGTATTTATTTTCATGGATTAATCAGAATTAGCTATATCCAAAAGGAAAATTTGTTCCTCTCATCTTCCTTCTCTAGATTTTTCAATACAAATCCTTTTGCCTGCATGCCAATCCCAACTCATTTATAAACTTGCAGAAAGCTTGTGTTTCCATTCTCTTCCCTGCCCAGGGGGGATTAAAAAAAAAAAAAAAAAGGTCAATTTTATGTCTTAGCTCAAGAAAGTGAACCAATGGGAAAAACAAATTTTGCCTCTGTGATGAACTGCTGAAAAAAATCAAACCTGAAGTTGAAATTTAGGGTTCATCTTCATTTAGCATACAAAATACTTTCTGCTCAGAGTTCAGAATTTATTTCTGCAGATATTAATTTTTAAAACAGGCCTGTTGGGCAAGAATTTTTAAATTTTGTTTTACAGTTGAATAAACTGAAGTATAGAAAGATAGAAAAAAGATTGCCAGTTTACTGTAAATACTGGACACATTTTTCCCCTCTCAGTAGAAGATGACAATGTATATACTTTGTATTTAAGAGATCCCTAGCAGTTCTGTTGTAAATTAGCATTCATATTCAAGTGACCTTTGAGGAATTCAATTACTGTTCATAGACAAGAAGTAATAAGTCATATATGAAAGATCACTCTTTCCCAAAACTGTTCTGAAAACTGGTGACATTCATTGCTAACTTGAAGCAGATCCCACACAACTGTGCATTAGCAAAGACAGAACGAGAAATCCTGGTTTTTCTAACAATCTGACTTTGCACCTCCTCTATCACTTGCCTACAACCCAAATCAAAACACTCTGCATCGGTGAGAGGGTTTCCAGTGATGTGTTGAGCAAATATATATATAAAAAAAAAATATCACACCTTTTGGGATGTTGGAGCTGTCTTCAGGGAGGATAAACTAGAGGATGGAGCTATATATGCGAGTGAAGTGTAGGCAGCAAAACATGAGAACAATTTTTATGAGTGTAATATTTATAGAATCAAGGCACCAACAAGATCTTTTCATATATCTTGCAAGTGGTTCCTATGCCATAGGAAGACGCTGAGTCATATTAACCCAAATCAGCTTTGCCAGCAAGCACGTGAACAAGCATATGTGTATTTCCATGGCACCGATTAATGGCTGGGTGAATGACATAAGACATCTAAGAACTCTGAAATGTTTTTGTTTGCTTAATGTTTTCTGCTGATGGCAACTTCTCCCTTGTGCATCTGCTAGGTTACGGGTGAGTCAATCCCCAACCCCAACACCTCTGGCACTACTGTCTGCAAAGAACTGACCTTCACCTTTCCCTCCTGCCTTCATAATCTCTAATTAACCTCTCAAGCATCTTAGGCATTTTTGTGAGGGAAACAGCAGCACCTGCTTGGAGACAACTGCTGCTCACCTTGCAGAGGTTTCTTGGCTCCTGCCCCTTCCCCTGTCTGTTGCATCCTGCTGATGCAGCTCATTACTTCTAGCCTGCACAGACATTTCTCATCATCATTTGGTGCTTTGCCATTGCTCTGTACAGGAGGAGAGGAAGCTGTAGCTCTTAACCAAACAGCTAAGATTAGTCATAAAGCAGATCGTTTGCTCTCAGTGTGATTTTGAGCAAAGCTGATAAAAAGTTGCTGTTACTCTCCACTGTGCACAAGGCACGCGCAAGAGCTGTTTGTCTGCTTCTGAATTTGGTGGGGAGGCCACCAGAAACCAGTGACTGGCAATTTTCCCATCCACAAGTACTGCTGGTGCTTATCCAGCCTCTCTGGATATTTCTGAATATCCATCTGAGACAAGTGAGTTGGTGCCATTATCTCATCTTATAAGTGGGTACTTGAGGCACAGAGCTGAAAGAGCTGTTCAAGGTCATGCACAAAGCCTGATCAAGAAATGAAGTGTGTTTTCTCCCCTCCCTAGATGAGATCAAATCCTTACATTTTGGGGGAAAGTAAGCATCCCAGCACAGCCTGCTACTGAAGTTGTAGAATATTTCAACAGATTAGACAGAGATGGGTCTGTCTTGGGAAAACTTCCCATGCTTCCAAAGCAGGTTTCTCTGGTTTTCTTGGTGGAGCACCGTGCTGGGTTCAATAGGACATACTATTTCAGCTTCAAAGGAGGTAATCATAAAGCCCCAGTACACAGAGAGAAGCAGCATTCTACATCAGTTGTCCCCTTATTTCCCTATTAACTTGCAATCAACCTGCAACAGGACTTTACTGGTGATCAGGGCAGGATTTCTGCCATCACTGAACAACACTGTCACTGTCTGCCAGACAGTATCACACAGTTACTAGTTTTATTTTGCATCGCAGGAGTTTTCAAACTATGCACCCTTGAGGTTTGGTTAGCACTTTGTAGCTGGCAATATTAAACACACACAAACTCATCAGTTAAAAGTTGGATGCTATGGACACTTGTCAGCCCACCAAATGCTGCAAGGGTAACAAATGGGTCATCTCCAAAATGGTTTGGGATTGTCTGGATCCTTACTACTAACAGGAAAAATATCCACATTCTAGCTTATGTTCCAGGTCTGTCTGGCGTGTTTTATCAAAAATTAATAAAGTAGAAGATACTGAGCTACCAAGAGGAGCTGAATGCATTACAAGGAATAGAAAATATAAAGCAATGTCAAAAAGGACAATGGTGGAAAATCACGAGACACTTGTAGGGTGCAACTTTGACACCAGGTGACATGTTGGTTAAATCCTATATTAGTGTTTATCGGAAGGAGGATATTATTGGGTATGGATGTTCTCAGAAACATCCCTTGGAAGTCACTACTCTTCAGGTCTCCAGACTGAGCTCCAGGGCTTTTCCTGGCCCTTTTCTTGTGGTGCTTTAGCACTGCAGACAACCTGTGCTTATATGTGCCACTACAAGACTGCTGAATAGCACTGAGATTTTATTTACCCTGCACATCTCTCCTTTATGCTGTGCTATCCCCCCATGTGGGATGCATCACTAGGACATGTTTAGAATGAGAATCAGCACCCTGCACAGAGCTTTAGCTGTTTGTATACCCAGGATGAGATACACAAACATTTGTTTCTTCTTTCTGCCACCTCCCAGCTAACTGTACGAGGCTTCAAAAAGAAAAAAAAACCTATATTTGATTTCATTAATTATGTGTTAACTTGGTGTTGTGAAGTGAAGGAAAACTGAATTGTTTGGCCCTTAGTGTGCAAAATGATAGAAGCAAGTAAGATTGGTGCTGCTTGACTTCCTATCTAACAGTACTGAAATTACTACCACACAGGAGCAAGAGCAACGTGTTTAGTCTTTGACTCCCCTTGTACTGCCCACATAGAGTTGCTCTTGCACACCCTAGTATGGGTAATCAAAGGTAGAAGGCAGATTTGTTCCTGCTGGCATCTTTCAGAAGCAACTGTGCCCTAAGAAAGCATAGTGCCAATTCTGCAGAAAAGTTCTATTAGCATAATATGTAGATGGATTCCAAGTACAAATTCAGTGTTCTCACATACCCAAACAGCCAGCCCTATGTCACTTACAGATGTTACTTACAGAATCATAGACTAGCTTGGATTGGTAGTGACCTCAAAAAGTCAGGTGGTGCAATTTTTTTTGGAAAGGGGTGCCTAGATGAGATTAACTAGCACCCTGTCCAATCACATCTTGAAAAACTCCAGTGATGGGGACTTTGCCACATCCATGAGGTTGTTCCAGGAACTGATTGATCTCAGTATAAAAATTCTCTTTCTCATATTGAGACAAACGATTGCCTCATGACACTTGTTGACTGTCACATCAGAAACCCATTGCTCTATTCACTTTTCCAGGGTGTTGTTCCTTTTGACTGACTTCCACCCCATCATATCAGAATATTCAACAGGCATTTGGGATGCTGAAAGATGCTGGTACCTGCTACTCCCGCAGCAAAAAGCTGGCTTCCCTCTCCTACTGGTCCTATAGCAGGTGGTTCCAGGATCAGATATGGTAAAATAACTTTCCAGTGCTACACACCAGCATGAGATTGCTACAGTCACTTTTTTGTCATTTCCTTTTCATATATGGTTGCTTTTATTTATGGAAGGATCTAAACTGTAACTAACTGTGGTCCATCTGCCCAGGGACAAAAACCTCTCCTCAGCTGCTTCCTAAACCTCTTCCTGCTGTGATGCTTCACCACCTTCATTACAGTGTTAATGCTCTGCATAAGGAGAGGGAGGAAGAGCTCTTCTGGCAGGAACAACAGCAGAGGCACCAGGTGCTCATTTATATCTGCTTTGTGCTTGGGTCACCTCACTGTGTCATGTCCCCTCTGTACTGACAATGACTTCTGCTTTCTGCTACTCCTATTTCAAACAGGGTTGCTGGGGCTCTTCAGACAACCCTTCACTGCCCCAGCACTGACCACAGGCTGATGAGGACAACAGGCACATCTAGGTTACAGACATGAATTGTAGCCATCAAGTTAATATGGCTAGATGATGATCTCTCATCAAGTAAGCAATCAGGTGAGCAATACATTAATTACATTAATTAGTCTCCTCCACTTGTCCCAGATGTGCTCATGGTTGATTCCTGATGCCAAACTGACCGTGCTCTGGCAGCCCATGGTCACTGAAAGGCAAAGGCTGTATCCTCCACCCAGCCTAAGGGCTTCTGACTTAGAGGAATACAGGCTTTACATCTCTGCATAATATATCACAAGATACCAGACCCTAAAGCAGATATTATAAAGTTAAGTATTAGTTTTAATATTTTCAGAGCTTCTAGAAGGATTCGCTTCTTCAGTCCGAGGAGCTCGACTTACAGTACTAAGTAAATGAACTTCACAGCTAAAATATACAAGAGAAAGTACTGTTAAAGAATTTCAAAGTCAACCCATTTTCCTGTGAAAGTTGGATAGAAATAAAATGGAAACGTACCTTTAGAGGGACCCATATAATTTAAGTCTATAAAATATTTATACCACCTACACATCTGAAAGAGAGAAATTAAACTTCTGCAGTTTTCTTAAATTGACTAGCATTCAAACAATAACTGAATTATTTTGAAGTGGGTATCAGTAAAATGCTTTTATATGTGATTCTAAATGAAATTTTGTTTTGCTTTAACAGCCAGATTTGTCTACAGGCAGGATCTATCTCACTGGAATTTGGCTGTTTCAAAACACAAGCACAAGTCTGGCCATTAACTGGGGTCCTCTTCTCAGAAGAGAAAAAACAGCTCCTCCAAAAGCAGACACTGCCCATCATAACACAGGGACTCAGGGGTTGCAGTAGCTCACCCCTGCAGAGGTCTACCTTCCTGCACTAAATATGGGGGGGCTGATGTGGCTAGACAGCACAAGTCTAATTTTACTCCAAATTTTAAAAAAGTAATGACAGAAAGCTAGGAAAAAAAACCCAAACCCCTCATACATTGTTTAGTAATAACAAAATGAGTTTAATAAAGCTTAACAGAGCACCTACCTTGAAAAAGCATAAAACCATTGATCAGAAGTGTGTTGGCCCATTTATTCCTTTGCCTCTGCCTGTCCTGTAGCTTTCTGTTTGACAAATTTAAAGTCATTGTGGTTTCCATGGTAAAACAGTGGAAATGATAATTGAAGAGTGTTCTCGGGTTTTCAATTATTGGGAGTATTACTTTGCCATCATTACTACTGATTTAATGATGATTCATACCCCAAAGAGATTTTGTCTCACTATAGTTAGCCTCAGCCAACCAGATTACTTTTATTTAACAGTCTACAGTATGAAAAAGTGAGCTTTAAGGAAATAATTTGTAACAGATGTAGATCAAGCATAAAACCACTCCATTAGATCACTGACAAGAAGGACGATTTCTGCTTACAGAAGTTATGCAGACTGAACTACCATAGGCACAAGGCTAAATCAAACCAAATGTGACCTTTCAGGATGACCCTATTCCATAAAAATACCTGCCACTCTTATGGAGTTAACAGTGAGGGAGACTCTTCATGACACTGTCACTGGCTCTGTTCAGAAGCTGTCAACAGCAGCAGAAGCCATTTCAGACAGTAAAAGCCAACGCTACAGATTTTCATGAATATTACGTCAAGAGCTTCATTTCCATAAGATGACACCAAGGTCTACTCAATTTCTACATAGAACATCCTGCTTCAAAACCCAGGTGAAAAGGCCAGAGCAGTCAAACTCTGAAAGACAGCACAAGAAAACAACAAAGTCCTCAAAGGATGTTAACCCCTTAACTGCCTTTAAATGGCAAGGAAAACTCTCACCATCAATTTATTTTACAGTCTCTCTCTCCCGTCAGCCCACTGACACTGGTGAGAGCAGCCAGAGGGTCCAGTAGCTCTTGCAGGGTTCATGGAGGAGAGCACTGCAGCAGGGCTAGGGCATGGGCTGCAATTAGCCTGTGTGGCTTGTCCCATAAAAGAAAGCCAGATAAAAAAGGATGTGCAAGGGGGAGGTTTCAGCACATGAAAATGAACTCCATAGATAAACACCTCATCTTCAAACTATTTATCCAGACAAAAAGTAGACTTAGTAACTTTGATAAGTAAAATGCTGGAGATCCAGACATACACCTTCAGGATGAAGTTAAGATGCTCAAGAGGGTTTTGTGGGATTTTTTATTTTTATTTTTTTCTCTAAACCACTGCTTCCTGCCTAATAAAAACGTGTCGTGACAGTATGTTGTGTTAAGATACATGTTAGTATTTTGAGATGTCCCAGGAATCCATTAATCAAACTTTGTCTTTGAAACACCGTAGTGATTGAATCTAATGCTTGCTCATGATTTTTAATGGCATAATAAGCCATAATAGGGAAAAAAAATATTTAATTCAAAAGGAGTTGGAAAGAGCTAAATCAGGCTATTTAATAAGAATTCTTATCTCTGTGGGTAACCAGAGGGAATCCAGATCAGAATGGATTACCTATGTGCATATTTAACTTGAGAATGTCATTTGTGAGATGTGTTTAACCTGTGTTTAACCTCCAGACATAAAAGCATTTTTTTCTTTGTTATTTAACAAGTTTAGGGCCCAGGTGACAGAGCTAGATAGGGAAACTTGAAATGAAATATAGGACAGGGGTTTGGCTATTTGGAATGATTTTAGGGTGTAATACATTTACCTAAGCTTAGAGTCAAAGATTTAAATCAGTGCATGTAAGGGCATTTAAGGTCACCTTCACCATGTAGAAAATAAAATAACTAGCCTTTTTGAAAATGTCTTCCCAAAATAGCTGAGGTCCTGCTGGGCAATAGGCTACTGAGAAGCTGAGCAACAAGATTTTTTGCTTTAGCTGAATGCCTAAACTCTGTCAAATGGACCTGAGCAATATGATGAGTCTTGAATGATGGCTGCTGTTGGCAGAGTCATTGAAAATTCAGTTAAAAGTATAGATTTAGACCATTCCAGAGATAACTGCAGCACCTTATCAATGTGAGAAAGACCAATTACCAGTGCTTGGCCTCAGTCACACTGCACATGCTACAGAAATCTCTGGGGGCTTCTGCAAGCACTGGAGTTTTCATGTGTGATGCCCATCACCAATGAGAAGTATGACAGTGAAGGTCTGGAAAGGTCTCAAATGAGACCTGCTTTTTTTTTTTTTTCTTCCCGTTCAAATGAATTATCAACATGCCATGTTTTGTCTTGTTCTACAAATTGTATTTTCTCACTCAACAGTGATTTTAATTAAAGATGCCATTTATCTCTGACCACCTCACCAGCACTCTTTCCACTAGCTCTGTTTCCAAGTTCAATGGCTTTTACAATAATGCCACTAAATACTGGGGAAGGAATTACCTTTTGCAACAACCATCAGTTTAAAGAGCCACAAACCTGAGCCAAAGTTGCATATTTATGAAGTTAGAGAGCAGGCCAAGGCTTCTGAGAAAGCAGATAGACATTTTAACCTGCTTTCATTATTTATGTTGTCTTTTAGTCAATGTTGTGTGCACAATTAGCCAATTAACTTCTCCCTTTACAAGAAAATCCTTACAACCACATAGGGAGAAACAAGAAAACCCTTTCACAATGGATTTTAGGAAATTACGTATAAAGTCAGATGGTCACCTGGCAGAAAGCCAGTATATGCTTCATATTGATTGCACAATAGTTATTCCAAATGAAGAAGTGGCTCACTCTCTAAGGAAAGCTTGACAAATTCAGTAACCCTAAAAATTACATGTAAAATCCTTCTTTTTTTCCCCAAGGCATAGAGTTTCTCTTGTGCAGGGTCCTTTTCAGTCTTTAACAAACACCAGATGTATCTTACAATCTCTGGAAATGAGCTCCTTACTGCTAGATAAAATTAAACCTCCAGCATGACCTGTGTCGCTGTCAAGGAACTCCCGGTCTCCTCAGGATGGGTAGTGGTGATGCACAAACCACATGACCTACCCCCTCCTCTCGTTGCTTATCTGTTCCCACAGATCTGAACCACGGTCCTTGCAAGCTGTCACTGCTCTTCAAGTCACCTGCTGCCAGTGATACTCTGCAGCAACATCCATGTATGCTTGCAGCACCCACCAGGCTCCCTCTGCCCAGGGTGCAAAGAACAAAGAGGGAGCACTGTGTGTGCAAGTGAGGAAATGGTCTTGGTGTCCTAGTCTTTTCAGGAGGAAAAGATTGACACACCAAGACCATCTCTCCTCCATAAACACACTAAACAGCCAGAGCAGGGTGGTTCTGCTGCCATCTCATCTGCCAGCACCTGGCACACAACTTCCAGACAACCTCCACTAAGCTGCTGGGAATGGAGAAACAAGCTACAATGCATTATTATGCAGTCACTTATGAAGAAAAGCCACTGTCATCTCCTTATATAGATATTTTAATGCATCAGGTATTTGTTTCCCTTTACCAAGCCTGCAGAGAAGGGACTGCAGCAGGTAGAGAGGCCTGGCTTTGCAGACTACGGTATAATAAAAAGAAAATAAGAGGTTAAATTACTGTGGTGATTTGGTGGAATTGGGCTTTCAACACTTGTTCAGCAAACCCTGGATAATTCAGTGGTAGCTTTGCTTCCTGTGAATAATGGACATGGTCTCAAACTCATGCCAGTAAAAACTCACATTGCATCACTGTGAATTTTCTGCTGTACGTAACATCAGGAGTGATGCTTACAGATAAACATCTGGTGGATTTAGGGTATGAATTGGCTCTGCATGTGCCCAAATATAGACATACCCTTAGGAATAACACCCACTTACCATACTTAAATGATTACATGACACATTCGACTATAGTTTTTCATGCTCTGAGCTGGTTGTTATCTTGATTGCTTGAGATGGTTCAGGATTCTCAGCATTTGCTGCTCTGCTCTCTTCTTACTAATTCATGTGTGCCCCAATTTGTTCTTCTGACCACTGTTGAGCAACTGAATCGGTGCCTTCGTTACACAAGCTACTGTAACCCAGGTATGTTGCTCCTGCATGGTAATGGTCAGGTCAGAGCCAAACATTTTGTACGTGAAGCTAGGACTGGCTTTTACCACACATATCCCTGTGCATTTACACATATTGTATCTCATGTTTTTCTGCCCAGTCACTATGCCTAAAAAGATCCTTCTGAAAGGATCCAAATTCTTCACATTTGGTCTGATTTTTTTTTACTGTGCTCATAAGTTCTGTGCCATTATTATTCATTCCCCTTTTCTGTCTGTTATTAATATACTGAACAGGGCATTCAGCTGCCTTAGCCATTAAATCATTCCCTCCTTCCAGATTATTCATTTCTCCCTTCCATGCAAGTTGAAAGCACTGAATTTTGGAGAAGGATGAAAACCAGAAATTGCAGTGTCAAGGTGTAGAAATAATATGAGTAGAAAGAAGACTACATTAAGATATACAGCTAGGAAAGGAGACAGCTTTCCTCCCAGCCTTACATTGTCTACCTGGGACACAAATGGGGCTGGGTCCATCCTACACGCACCCACCCTCTCCCATGCCATGGTGGGACAGCACAAGGTCACCTCTCTACAACCCAGCTCTACACACAAGTTCAGGTGTGTGCACAAAGGGACAACAGCTCGGTGTGCCCCCAAAGAAGGGGTCTGTTTGCCTTAGTGCTGAGCAGTGGCACCACGATTGGTGCCTGCAGCAGTGCCTGGAAAGGGGAGTATCTTGCTTGCCAGCAAGTGAATTATTTTGAATAAATAAATCCACATCATAACCCCATCCAGAGCCTGGCAACTTTACAAAATATCAGTATTTCTTAAAAACTAATTGCTTAAGGCTGATTGCGGAACACTGCCCTTAGACATCAGGTCCCAAGCACCCAGGCCATGACTGCTTCCTGACAGACCAGG
Source organism: Chloroceryle amazona (assembly GCA_027560015.1). Lineage (NCBI taxonomy): Eukaryota > Metazoa > Chordata > Aves > Coraciiformes > Cerylidae > Chloroceryle > Chloroceryle amazona. The sequence continues at coordinate 44,668 of JANHFX010018937.1, read as the reverse complement.
AAACACTGCATGGAGCTGCCTGCGGGAGAGCAGCCGCCAGCAACAGCACTTCTGCACCACATCTCTATGACAGGAGGCCTGGTGCCCTCCATCATCCCCTCCATGCCACAGAAAGGAAGGTGAAAGCAGATGAAACTCTTGTGATGTGTGCCAGATTCCTCCTCTGTGCCTTAGAAAAGCACCAGCCTCCAAACGCATCACCTTTCCCACCTCTTGCAATAATTCAGACATCTCCTCCTCTGCACCTAGAGTGTATCTGCCGTTATAGTCCACCTCAATCTATGCAAGCTCCAACACCTAAGCAATGCACCAAGTGTCAGTTTAATGGAATAATATACAGGATTTAGAAGAGGAAAAATAAAATTAATTTCCAGGAGCCCATCAGATCAGACTCTGTAATCTCACAGCAGTTGCAAATCTTTAATAATAAAGCCCCTAAATACTCATCTTAAGATCAAACATTATCACAGCCAAGACACATTTTATTTGTAACTAACCATCCTATGAAATGTAGATTTTAGATGTGGTGCTTGAGGATATGGCGATGTGGTGGACTTGGTAGAGCAGGGTTAATGGCTGGACTCTATCTGAAAGGTATTTTCCAAACTCGATGATTCTACGTATTGGTAACCAGTACAAATATTGCTGGCAGTGCATCTGACAAGAAACTTCAGCATTTTATCTTTCCTTTTAAATGTGCATTTCTTACCGAACAAACTCTGTCTCTGCTCTTTCTGGCACTTCTCATTTCTGTCTTTCCACTCCCATTAGGACATTGTGATACAGTTTTGATTCCCTCTAAGCTCAGTATTTCCATGTACTTTTAAAAACACAGGCATGTACCCGATGTTCATTTGTTCATTTACAAATTGTCACAAACACTCATCAGCAACAATTTTCCAGTGCTTAACAAGACCAGCCTCATTTCATGATGACTTTGAAGTGTTCAGAGGCCAAGGCATCCCCAGAAACTAATGGGAATGAGCTCTCTCCAGCAGTTCAGCTCCCATAAGACAGGAACCTGCAAACCGCAAATCTCAGCTCTTGACATGGCTGCTGAAGGAGTCTCATCAGCTTTGTGTCAGTCTGAGTGTTATCTGGGTACTGATGTGATGCTACAGGGCACCGGCACAGTCTGAGGAAACATGAGGAAATGAGCCTACTCTGAACTATTTTCTGCCCCATCAAAAATGACTCTTCATCACCCATCCCAAAGCTGCTTGCTGGTCAGGGAAATGCCAAGGGCCTGTCTTTGCCATGAGTGCTGTGAAAGTCAGGGAGGAAAGGCTAAAGAAAAAAGGGTCAAGAAAAAAGGGTCTACAACTTTCTTGTCTTTACAGAAGGTAGCAGGATTTTCTTTCTTGATGGAGTAATCCAACCATGCATCCGCACGGGTAGGGATCAGCAGAACATTTCTACTGCTCACCTGTAAAATCCTGCAGAACAAGCATCATTTTACATCTTCCCAGGGCAAAGGTTTATTGCAGGGTCTTTGCTCAGACTTTGGCTCTGGTATAGAGAATTCACAGTACTTCCAGAGGGGCCTGAATGTCTGTAAAAGAAACACAAGATCCAGAAGCCTAATGCAGACAGCTGGGGACAAAAAAAAAAAAAAAAAAAAAAAGTTTCCATCATGTCAGGCTCATGTGGTTCATCCTATGGCTCTGGGTATGACAGTTTAACCAGAACTTGTCACTGCAGCTGTCTGATGGTCTCCCCCACATTGCACAGACAGCGTAAAGCAGCAAGGAAATGCAAAGCAGAATAACTCGGGAAAATCAGGGATGATTTGCAATTAAATGACAGCCTTTATGTTTTCTAATAGTTTTATTCCAGCAGCTATGAAATCTCATCGTGCACAGAAGTCTCTTATCTAATATTTGCATAAAGCTGATGATGTGCAACAGTTTTATTAAAAAAATCACTTCCAGTTTTTTGATTTACAATGATAAATATATTTAGAAGAAAATTCTCTTCTCCAGCTGCAGTCCCCCAGCCACTCACACATTAATTACACTGGGAGTGACTGGAACCCAGTATCCAGTATTACTATTTAGTTGACAGTATTTCAGAAGCTTCTGTTGCTAACATCTTTTTCACCTACATTACAACCAGTCTTTTGCTTATGCCCACCATCAGTCAACTGCAGATTATATCCCCTCCCCAGCCACTCTTCAAAATGTAAATTAATACCAAAGATGGTCAAGAATAAAATTCTTCAATTTTCTTCTCTCACCTCCAGACAAAAGAAATGTCCACTCCCAGTGCTGCCACCCCCAGTTCAGACAAAGCCCTCAAAATCTGCCAAGCTATTCTTTTCCAGTGATCAATATTTTCCAGCATTGATTAGAAAATAATGGCTTCCAGCAGGAGAATGGCCCAGAGGGTGGGGATAACGTTAAGTGGTTGCAATGAGATAAAACTTGGCCCATAGAAGGGCTGTTTCATGCCAAGCCCTGTAACCTACAGAAGGATTAAGCTTCATTTCTCACGTGTTCCAAGTAACTCATTCCAGAGAGATCAGATCCTGCAGCTGTTGCACCCCAAGCCTGCTCAGAGCCAATAACACAAGAAAGTCAACACTTTTGGGGATACACACACAAAAAGGGAAAAGAAACAGAAATAAGAAACAAATCAGAGAGGCATTTAAAAAGCAGTAGAGATCCTAGTCCTGCTTACTGCTGTCAGGGAGGCACAGAAGTGGTCAAGCTCTTCTAGAAACCACCCCCAGCTGTGGTACCTCGCACACAAAGGTACCAGGTACAAAGGTACCAGGAGCTTCTTCCCTCTAGGAAATTCAAAGGCATGTCTTCCAAATCATGCTTCAACTACCAAAACCCTCCCAGTGTCATTCAAAACACATATCCTTCCTTCTCTAACAAGAACTGGGAACCCTCTTAAAAGGTAAAACATGGACTTGACCACGTTTCCAAGCTCTAACTGCCAACGCAGTTTTAGCTAGAGTGCTTGTTTTCTCTTAGTTTTCAGTGAAACCCTCTGAACAATTGCAGTTTCATTCCAGTGAAGAATTTTTTTCTCACAGAATAACAATGTATGTATTCTACTCACAGAAAACACCCCATGACCGAGGTAAAAAGCGACCTCTAGGATCTAGGTTGGCCTAGTCCAACCCCTTAGTCAATGCAGGGTCACCTACAGCACATTGCTCAGGCCTGTGCCCAGTCAGGCTTTCAGTATCTACAAGAACAGAGACTCCACAGCCTCTCTGGGCAACCTGCTCGTGTGTTTGAGCACCCTCACAAAAAAGATGGCATTTTTTTTTAACTGGAATTTCCTCTCCTGACACAGCAGTCAGACGTGTCTTAGCAGAGCAGAGGGAAAGGATCACCTTGCTTGACCTGCTGGCAACGCCTTGCCTAATATAGCCCAGGAGGCTGGTGATCACCTTTGCCGCAAGGGCACATTGCTGGCTCACGGTCATCTTAGAGCCCGCACAGATCCCAAGGGCCTTTTCTGGGGTTGGCTCCAGCCTGAAGGGGTACACAGGGCTACTCCTGCCCAGGGGCAACACTTGACATATCCCTCTGTTGGACTCCATATAAGGCTCCTATCAACACATTTCTTCAGTCTGTCCAGATCCCTATGGATGGCAGCAGAACCCTCTTGTGTATCAACCACTCCTGCCAGTTTTGTATCATCTGCAACTGAGCAGTCTACCCAAACACCCAAGTTCATTAGCAATGAGGTTAAACAGTACTGGTGCCAATATCAACCCCTGGATCACCACCAGTGACTGGCCTCCTGCTAGACATAGCTCTGGGCCCAGACAGGCAGTTTTCAGTCTACCTCACTGTCCCCTTGCTAAAGGCAGGATAAACAACAGCCATCACCCTCTGCTTGTCCGCTGAGCCCATCATTTCTGTAGAAAGCTATCCAAATTCAGCTACAACTATTAAGAAATGACACACGTGTACCAAAGGATAAGTTATTTTAAAGTTCAATAAAGATGATCCTTGAATTGTGACTGAGTTTGTGTGCTCATCTGAAACAACACAAATTCATGCTTAGCTCAAGAAGAACTAATATAAATATCAGAGTAAGGTTTGTATTATAAAGTCAGTTGAGTAGCTATTTCTCTCCATATCTCCCCTGGAAAAGTACATTAGCTGGAGCTCCAACAGAGATGTCATCAAGATAAATGTGTTCTTCAGTGAAAGGAATATACCACAGCTATTCATACACTGACTTAACCTTGTTGCCTCTTGACTTAAATCCATCATCTATGTTAAGATTAATCATTAAAGTATGTGTTTTGAAGTATGCACATTTGCAAAAATGGCTTCATTTGAAGCCAGTTGAAAGAGAAATTTCTTAACTTCTCTCTGCTATTAAGCTATACAGGTATTTTTTTTTTTTCAGTTTACTCAGTATCCATTTTGAAATGCAAAAATCTGCACCTCCCTGCCAAATAAATCATATAACATTTGCAAAAAAAAATAATCCTGAGATCATATGCAGAATCCAAACCTTTCAAGTAGGTTAGTCAAAGCAACAAAATACAGTCTCTCAAGCTTATCAACTAAAGCATCTCACATCACAGCAACACCCATCATCAGAGCTTAAAGAGTACTGGCAAGGTGCATCCCTCTGCTCCTGCTGCCTGCTTGAATATCCATAATGGACCACACACCCCCACAAGGTTTTAATACAGTTGGTTCATTTGATAAGATTTTGAAGCATCTTTTATTCTTCACTTCTTTGATTTTCTTATAAGTTAATTCTCTGTCCTCCTTAATTTCCCTACCTTCTGTCCTGCTGACTCATCACTTCCCCCCATCTGCTTGGTTTTTAACACCCAAACACTGTTTTCTCTCACGCTTCCCTGTTTGACCATCGGTCCTTTGCTCTCCAAGTGAACTTCCACAACAGCAGGCATCCCTCTCATATACATAACGTGGCTGTTAAAAAACTTTCCATCAATGCTACTTTTAAGCCTGCTTCCTATCCTCTTTCTGCCAGATGGGGGCTTCTGGCAGTTTTTAGGTCTCCTTCCTACATCACTGAGTGGCTGGACTTAGCTGTTATGACACTTGCTGTTAGGAACTGTGCTGTTATGAACTGTGCTGTTATGACAGTTATTTTTTGTGTCCAGTGCCAAACTGATTTTGAAAATCATCACAGCTCCCTATTGCTGGTATGAACTCAAATCTTACCTGTTGCCAGAGTCAGGTGTTATCAACCCTTTGTTGTCACTGATGCCATCTGCCAGCAGCTCCCTCAGTGAATCAGTTTCTCCAGAAGACTTCTTCATCCACATGACTAGTCTCTAAACATCAGGTCAGCAGCCATGAGAGGACAAGTGAGTAGATCAGACAAGGAGAGGGCACACTGATACAACAGGAGTGGAAACCTTCCATGGTCTCAGTGTCATGCTAGAATTGGTCACATTTGTGATAGACAAGCCAGGTTTTCCACATCATAAGGAGAAACCTTAATTATTATTTGGTCAAAATGATCCTGTGTCCACAAAAAATCCTCATCTTCTTGGTTAAGGGAACATTCACACCTTAGTCAGTGTTGGTGCTGTACCTCACATACTGAGAAGCTTCTATCCAGAACATTTCTGCAAGGAAACGTTGGACAGTATCTTCCCATACCTGAGTGACTTCAGCTTCAACAGACTGAACCCTTAGTACTTACTGCCATACTTTGATGTTAGAAGCCCCTGTGAATTGATAGATTCTAAGCTTACAGCATTGCAGAAAGCAGGATGCTCTTTATTTAATATCTTACAGGCCTTACCAACCCTTCACTAAAGGGCTCATCTCAAGAAATAAATTAGTGTGGCCTCAGCACAGGTTTCGGCACAGCACAAGTTTGTCCCGGGTTGATGTATCTCATGCACACAACGGGTTCTTATCCCGTGGCAGCTGCATCTTAGTCTCAAGTTTAATCAGGGCTTATGGTCTGGGAAAAGGGGCCTCCCCACTTCCCCATCATGCACCCTGTATGAATACTGCCTATTGCTAATAAAAACCTATGCATCTCATATGGTGGAGAATCAGACCAGCAGCCACTGGACTGAGGCCATGTCATCTGTTCAATTAATTTCACAGAAGTGTTATCACATTTCCCATTTACTATTGTGTTCTGGATAGACCCCTGCCAAATCTCCTTCAAACTGCCTAGAAGACCTGATACACCATTACCAGTATCTGTTCTGGCCCAGTTTCCTAATCTGTACAGAGAACTAGAGACTGTAAAAGCAGTTTAGCCAAGAATCTGAGCTGCTTTTCCACAAGTCACTTGATTTAAGACATTGAGGCAAGTCTCCAGTAGGGATGAGGCACTATATTTCTTTCAGGACAAGAACGTATCAACCTCCCTCTTTTTCCAGTGAAAGATAGCAGCTTTTTTGTTGCTTGCCAACAGAAATGTCAGTCTGCCAATCCTACACCACAACCAGAAATAATGACTTTGTATTCATTTTAGTAGCATCTAGTCCTGAAAGTTAAAGATTTTATTACAGCTTGGAGTTTGCTCCAAATTTGGAGCGCAGTTGCATTGAAATAAATTTTCTTATCCATCACTATTTTTCTTCACTTATACCAACTGCAGAAGTCACTCATCTTCCAGACCCTACAAACCATGTATCAAAATCATCATACAACCAAGAATCACAAGTGTCAGGGATAGCTCTGTGAGTTATTCATCAGATCTGCTAATGCCCATTGCACTGGGCTGGGTCACCACAGTGACTCAGATACACAGTGGTATTTGCTGGCTCATCTTCTCCCAGGATTCAGATGACTGAACAGTAAACCTTCAACCCCAGCCCCGCAGCCCACCACATGATGTACCATGAGCACAGGATCCAATCTCAAGGGGCCAGAAAGCTGCATGCAGTTCAAAAGCCTGAAGCTGCAAACATTGGATTTACCTCACCTCCACAAGTCTGAAGTTTGGGGCATAATTTACAGTTATAAGATTCCTCTGTGGAAGCAGGGAGACATAAGCATCCTCTGGAGATGTCTGTCTGACTCTCCAAGTGGCTCAGAGGATTAACTTCTAGACAGGCACAGCTAAGTGAGACACATCCTACTCTGCAATCAGAATGACAAGCTGACATGATGGAGGTTCCTCCAGCAATGTTTTTAAGTGACAAAACTGCCAGTTTCTATGAATTGACTCACTGTTTCTAAGAGCAGCAAAACCAGAGTTTCCTCTTGTGGGTTGAACATTTAATAGTTCTTGGGAAAAAGAAAAAAAAAAATATAGCGCTAGAAAAGCAGAGACAGAAAGATTGTGGAGAAAACCAGCAAAAAATACCGATGATGTTCTTTGCATGGGTGGTCAGCAATTGCCAAGAATAAGGACAAAACTGGCATACAGAAGACAGAAAGCAAAATATTAATGTTAATTAAAAAATGCACTTTTCTCTCAGCTACTGCTCATGCTTCTGCTACTGACAAGGTACTGTAAAAAAGATTCAAAGAGGTTATGATGAAATTCAAACATTTTTAATACAAAATAAAATCTAACTGCCAGTGTATAAAAAAAATGTGAACCACTTAGTGTTAGAAGTCAGCAAAGGTAGAAATTTGGAGGGGAGAAAAAATGAAGAACATTTGTTTTGTGCAGTAATGAAGTCAGAGACAGTTTGACCAGACAGTAATACCAGGAGGAAGGAAAACTAATGGCAGTAAAACTTTCCTATTTATTATAGTTACCTTGTGGCAATCCTTGAAATACTCCATCCTGTGTTTATAAAGCACAGGGAAATGGAGTTTATTTACTTGCAGAGAGGATAGCACTACGTGGGATTAATGGGATATCCAGAAAAGAGCAGTGTGTTTCAACAGTGACTAAGGATGGTTGAAAGAAGGGATATTGTTTCAATATATGCATATTTTTCATTGTGCAAATACACTAACCATAGCGAGGAATTATTCAGCATGACATGCTGCGGAGTACTAACTCAAAGCAGCAGACTGGAGAACAGTTAAACTGAAGGTTAGAGGAAAAAAAAAAAAACAACACTATTGGATGCAAAATATATCACAGCTGGAGTCTGCAGTTTGCAAAAGAACTACAGCACCAGCCCGTCTGCAACACCCTGGACACGATACTGCCACGTGGAGCCAGAACAGTCATTCAGTGATAGCAGTGTCAACAGCTAAGGGTGTTTTTTTATTTCTTCTAACTTTTACACATCTCCACCACATCCATGCAAAGAAAAAGCATGTGGAGGAATTGCAGAAACTCTCCCACCTTTTGTTTTAACCTTCTGTGCCACCACCATTCCCTCTGCATTTTCTTACAACCTGGAGGAAATAAGAGCAAGCTCCCTGTCACCAGCATATCAAAAAGATGTGACCAGCAAACCTTACCCAGAGTAAGATTAGATGAGGATGTGAGATAAAATGTGCAAAGAACCACAGCACATACCGAGTCAAAGACAGTTCCAGATGTAGGCAAAATCAGAGGTATGTCAGAAAACACCGACCTGTCACTTGTCCCGCAGCAGACTATTTCTTCCTTTAATAGCTGCTTCCCACCAGTAGGAGCTGCAGCTGCCCTCTGGTCTCTGCTTTCCAGGAATGAGGGATGGGCACTACCCCACAAGGGATGCTGCTCACCATGAGAGCTGCTGTTGACTTCACCTGAGCTCATCAGAGCTGACAATGTGGCAAAGCTTAGGGCATGCAGTTGTGGCACTGATGCCATGTGGACACTACATCTATTGCACTGCCATGCCCAGACTTACGGACCACACGTGGGTGTCGCAGTCCAAGTCCATCTGCTCATAGAGCTGGACCAGATATTTCCTAAACCCTCCCTAAAAAAATCCTACAGGAACCAAGATTCATAAATCGACTAGACCAGATCACAAGTGTCTGTGAGTCACAGTGTATCCTGGAGGCTTCCATTTAAAGGGCTTCAATAAGAACATTTTTAATCTGCTTTGAATGAATTGATGACACAATACAGATTATTATGGTGGTGCATTATATGAAAAAGTCCTTCCAGAGCATTCAGGGCCACCTCACCAGGACATAAACAAGATTAATCTTCTAACAGGAAGCAACAGAAGGCTGCACAACTTAGTTCAGAGAGCAAGAACTACCAGTATGGTAACCACACAGGGAACAAGTAGTTACCATTGTATCTCACATCGTGCCTGGAAAAGTCTTTTAAAGAGAAGAGCCAAATCATAAATAAAGTGCACTAATAATTGCCATCACACCTACTAAAGTGAAACGCAGACTACCCTTATGGAGAAAAGAAAGTGCATCCTAACAACTTCCCATTTCAGATTCAGAGTGAGAAAAGAGTTTGTTTAAATGTGGTATTAATTTAACAGCATTTATCCAGCCTCTGAACCATATGACAATAGCTTTTAAACATGCTGATTATCATCATATAGGAAACCCCTCCCACACTCTATTGTTCTCAATCATTTACAATGACAAGCACAAACTAGAAACAACTCTTGCTCTTTCACAGGCTGATTTCACATATGGGGAGCATCCTAATTTACTAAACTGGAAAATAAAAGGATTAAGAAATAACAACATGCAAAATCCATAACTTATTTACTACATCTCAGTTTAAATCAGAGTCAAGTCACTGCTGGACTTTCACCAAGTGGTTTTCCTCTGATAGAGCTCAGTAAGCTTCTAGGTTTGTAACCATCAGTGAGACTGCCAGAGTGTAAAGGTGCCAGTTTAGATCAAAACACTGCTGCTGGTTGGTTTTTTTAGTCAGATATTTCAATTTAATTAACAATTTATTTCTATTTCTTTGAAGGAAAGGTTATTTCTTTTCTGTTTTCTCCTCTTGTGCAATTATATTCCACAACGTTTTGTGACCCCTCCATGCCAAGGAGACACAAGCAAACCCAGCACTGAAAGCAAGTGGTTGCAGAATATTCACAAAAATATTTTTTTTGTAGGCAACAATTCTCTTAATAATTCGTCAGTAACTTTGTTTGCTACATCACACCATTGGCCTACCTTGCATTATACCAACTTTCAGCAACAGCAAGCTGACAGCATTTAGCGGCAGGTTAGTTATAAGTAACAAACTCCTTTTTGTTGGCCAATCTGTTTAACAGACAGCATTTTTCAAGCAAAGTAAATTAAAATAGGGAGCCCTGCTGCTGTGCAACACATGACATTTGCATCATTTGTCACAGCAGCTGAAATGAAAACAAACAAACAAACAAATTGTAATTTGCTGCCCACATGGAGTTTCACAGAGAAAAGCCATCCAGAAAGAAGCGGCTCTTCCCTGCTGGAAAGTTTCTAACGAAGTCATTTGTTTCCCTGTCACCCCTCTTCACTACCAAGCTGCTCCACTTGCAATTAAAGTAGGCTGGCTCTGTAACAGTAAACAGTTCCATTCCAACCAACTAGTTATTTCACACTGAAATAAACTCTTCTATTTCATGTACAAGCTAATTTGAACAATTAGTAATTTCCCTGATCAAAAGCAACATAGAACAGACCAGGTCACTCAAAATGTGTGAACTGTAGGCAAAGGCTAGAGCTGGAACAATACAGTCCAAATACTCATCACAACTTGGAGAGCAACGTAATACAGTAAGAATTAACACAGTCACTGTATTTTTGGCGCAGAGGCTGTACAGCAGCAACTTCCTGCCTGCAGACCATCACCAATCCCATCTTGAACACTTACAATACATCAGACAAAACACATTCTGCAGTGCTAGTTTCTACCATGTGCAAAGGGCTCATGGAGTATGTAGTACCCAGAGCAAGTTGCCCAGCTGCAACGTGGAAACGTTACATCTAGAGAAATCCCATTTCAGGAATCCCCCAAGCATGTATGAATACTAACTCTTAGCATAATACAATCCAACAAAATAATTTCTTTTCCCAGGGGGAACCACCCTGCTGCCTGCCTGCCTTTACAAGGCAGCTGAGGACTATAAATGAAGATGAGAATGCCTCTCCACAGCATGACCTCTTTGCAAGATGTTGTCCTACAAGCAATGGCTCCAGTCACAGCCTCTCTCCCAGTCCTGCCATCCCTCAGAGGCTTTGGTGTTCTCACAGAGGAAAGTGGGTAGCGGGAAAATACCACAAAATCAGGCAAGTAATCAGGGGAAGCCATGCAGAGATAAAGTCCCTCGATATCTGCATCAAAGCTTATCTGAAACTTCAGCAAAAGAAGCTATTTTATTTTTATGATGTAAGAGTCTTTGGTAGCTAGGCAGTTGCATTGCAAAGGTAAATCACCTGTAATCATTCTCCTCTTCCTGTTCAAAGATGCCTGGGTTCAAAAGGGGCTATTCTGCTAGCACCATTCATATGATGGTTACTTGCATGCAGGGATTATTGGGAGTTCAACAGCTGAGGTGTGCAGAAAAGCCACGCTAGGGGAGGGAAGCCTCATCAGCTCTTCCTTCCAATCTCCCAGCACATTAAAAGCAACCTCACAGATCCTCTAAGCATTCCCATATAGGAAAAAAGAACCTGACAGAACCCTGTTTTCCTCTCTTTCCTCTTTCTTCCTACCTTGAAGTAACAGATAAGCCATTGTCAGCAAAAATATACAGCATTAGCACAGTGCAAACAGAGGACCCTGCCAAATCTGAGCAGCAATGCTGTGCAAAGACAAGGCAGCACTCCGTATTCCTGTGCTACCATCTCAACCAGTGGCAACATGGCAACCAAGGACAGAACAGAGCGCGTGATCTGAAGCTGTGCCAGGGAAATTTTAGGTTCGATATCACGAAGCACTTCCTCAGGGAAAGGGTCATCAGACACTGGAAGGGCCTGATGGGGGAGGTGGTGGAGTCACCATCCCTTGTGGTGTTTAAGGAAAGATTGGATGTGGTACTTAGTGACATGTTCTAGACAGGTGGTGTGGTGTCAGGTCTTAGGCTGGACTCGATGATCTTGGAGGTCTATTCCAGCCTCTATGATAATTCTGTGCAACAACTTCCCAACACAAACAGCAGCTGTAGGTCCAATGAGGCAAATCTCTCTCTTCATACATGCATTTTCTAACCAGTAAAAGGTCCCATTCAGCACATCTCATACTGCATTGAAAGATGTCTATTTTCCCATAACTTGTATCAATACTTACGGGTTTGGAAGGGCTTAAACCTTTAGGCAAAAACATAATGCCCTTTTCATAATCAAAAATTTGTAAGACATGCCAATAGTATCAAGAACAGAACACAACAGACACAAAATGCATCAGGTTTGAAGTCTCAAATAGCAGGAGTTTCACAGCAGTAGTGTCAGCACACACACACCGAAGGAGGAACTCCTGAGACTGTGGAGCAGCATTCATAGGTACATCATTATTTAAGCCAGTTGCTTAGATACCTGTGGGCTAACATGAAGACTGTTAAACCAAACCATTCCCTGCCAGTTCTCTTCATGTTGCTGCAAGAAGCCTTATCCTGGCATCATCTACTTACAGGAGAGATGCTACATCAGTACCCCACCCTCTCTATTACTACCCAAGTTCACTATTCTGAATTACACAGATGAGGTCAAAGACTGCCCTGCTCACATCCTAGTGATTACAGGATATTTGGAGAATGTGAGTCAGGGGGTAGCTCCCAGGCCTCTCTAAGGGGGGTTTATTTTGATTGCCAGAGATAGTCTTCCAAAACACAAGAAAAAGAAAAAAAACTTCTGCATTTACCTTGGCTTTTAAATTCCAAATATGCCCAAAACCCATCATCCCCCCACCCCAATACTATCTTGAAGCAACACTCGAGTGCCAAGAGTCCTGAACACTTGAGACAAGGGAAAAAGCCTTAACAAACATCAAATAAAGACTTTAAAACATGAGCTTGAGAGCACCATCCCAGCAGGTGTTTAAGGAAAGACTGGATGTGGTGCTTAGTGACATGGTCTAGAGAGACCTTACTGTGGCCTTTCAGTACTTAAAGGGGCCTGTCAGAAAGATGGGGACAGA
>JANHFX010018937.1:0-31644 GCA_027560015.1 Chloroceryle amazona | reverse complement strand
TGGTCTAGAGAGACCTTACTGTGGCCTTTCAGTACTTAAAGGGGCCTGTCAGAAAGATGGGGACAGACTTCTTAGCAAGGCGTGTTGTGGTAAGACAAGGGGTGATCTTTTAAACAAAATGAGGGGAGATTTAGACTAGAGAAAAGGAAGACATTTTTTACTCTGAGGGTTGCGAGACCCTAGCCCAGGTTGCCCATAAAGGTGGTAGATGCCCCATCCCTAGAACTATTCCAGGTGAGGTTGGTTTGGGCACTGAGGTACCTGCTCCAATTGCAGATGTCCCTGCTTCCTGCAGGGGGGCTGGACTAGATGACCCCGAAAGGTCCATTCCAACCCAAACCATTCTGTGAATAATTGCAACCTGGAGTAGCCTCAGATACTTTCTTAATACTTCAGGTTACAAAAAAAAAAAAAAATCCAGAGGCATAAGACTCTCAGAGCAGGATGATAATTCCTCAAATACTTTAATGTCTTTAGTTTACATAGCACAGTTCTGCCAGCTTGTCACTAGACCATGGAAAATATCAGAGAGAAGTGGGAAACAATGGCTACCAGTGCAATAGACACAGAATCACTTTCATGAAGAGTTCAACTACACAAAGCTAAAGAGTAAAAGAACAGCCAACCTCTACAGGTTGTCAAAATGAGATGAGACCACCCTTCCAGTAAAGATGTTTTACTCACAGCATCTCTTTATGCACAGCCCTCCACAAAAGGGACTGACCAAGGAGTGAAAACAAGTGAAGAGCTTCAAAATCCAGGAAAGCTCAAAAAGGCTCAGTCTGCCTATAAAAACTCAGTTAACCCCACAAGTTCAAGTCCAAGTGGACTTCTCAATATTAACCACAAATGCCACCAATTTACCATGCAAACATTTTAATTGTTTAAATTGCTCTCTTCCAAGCATAATGAGACAGAAGTACCACTCCAGGGTGGTATCTCCCGTGAGAGTGACAAAGGACCACCTGCTTACAATGTAAATAATAAATTCCTGTTTTGTATAACTGAATGGCTGAATACCCACAGGATATTATTAACATCTCTCCTCCAGCATATGGTCTGATAAGGAAACACAGAACAGCTTTGCTCTAGTATAAAAGTTTACAGAAAATTTGATAATTTAATTCAAGACAATACAAAATATGTTGTCTAGATTCAAATAATTTATGTAAAAGTACATGAATGAGAAAATATTGGCAAGACCATTTGGGTAACCATATTATCAGATGAATGTTTGTTGTCCGTTGAGATAACATACAGTCAAAAATACATTTTTTAAGTTACAATAAAAGACAACATTTTAAAATAAACACAAATTTCAGGTCTACCAGCCCTTTAACGTGGAAAATCCTGTTAATACAGAATATGAAAAATGGAGCAACACTGAAGTCTCTGAATAAGCCTGTACTGTATGCTTTTCCTTTTATCAAGGAGGGAGAAGACATCAGAAAATAAAGAGAAGTGTTTTGTTAGTGCCCTGTCTTCTCAGTTAAGTGTTTTAAAAAGTGTGATCAGAGCATCAGGGATTACTTTCATCCATATACCATAAAAAACCCCACCATCCTTGTGAGAAGACAGGGTACAGATCAGAGACAGATCTTCCACACAAGAGTGGGCCCTGCAGGTAAAGCAAGCTACCCCCACTGTACTCAGGGTCCCCGCAAGTACTTTTAGCCACCAGTACAGCCCCTATTCCTCTCAAATCACATTAGCTTTTCACATTTGTCAAATATCAAAACCCTGTCAACCTTCTTGATTATGGTACCAGACAAAAGTCTGATACACAAGATTCCTTACCATGTGTCAGTCACCCTCCACATTTTTGTGATCAGCTAAATAGTTCAACAAGACAACACATGATTAATTTCTTTGAAGGTATTTTAGTTTGTTAATTCTTCATAAAAGCATTGCTTGCAGTACAATAGTTTGACATACAGAAACAAAACATAATTTACATGCACAAGCTTTCCAACAATAGTACATGGTCTTTCCTATTGCCACTGTAGCATGAACACCAGTATGACAGCTGACACAGCCTTCTCATGAACTTGAAAAACACGATGAAAACACTTCCAGTTGGTACGACAGCAAAGAACAGAAGTTTGGGCACTATTGGAAGATGCCAGCATCGTAACGGGAAACAGTGTTGCAGCTACTGCAGAAACAGCTACAAGAAAGCGATGCAAATCTGTTCCGACGTGTACTTCAGTTTAAAAATGCATGTGGGAAACTCAGCTTTATACAGAAACGTATCAGAAACAAGAGTACATGCAGAGAATGAAAGTTGAGAGTTTAAGACAAGACAAATGTGTAGATGCCTAAAATTCTGATTACTGAAGTACTGTAAACTAGCAGCAATCTGATGGGGAAAGAGTGCATAGTTTTCTAGCAGAACTGTTTTTTGGGGGCAGGGGGGGGTGGTGTGGCTGGAGTCTTTTGTTCGGGTTGGTTTGTTTGGGTTTTTTAATAAAGTTTCCAGTTTTGAAAATCTAAGCCAAAACTACTTTGCCTATGGATTCTAGGCCTGGTTTTCTTTCATTTTTACTGTATGGTCCAGATTCTCGTGGTTTAATGTACAAAGTACAGCACATACTACTAGGACTACTCACTGAAAATTTTCAAAGTCTGCTTTCAAAGATGCAAGACTGTCACCTTCATGAAAGGTTGATGTCAAAGTGTCAGTACTGCTGTTAAAAGGCTTCTAGAGATGAGAATAGAGAAGTCTGATGTATGACAAAGAGATAAGCAATGAGCTCTGTAAAATGTACATGTTACAATAAAACTTTTCCTATAGCAAATAAAAGTGATTAAGTGATGTAATTTTTAGGTTTTTTTTAAACATTCCTTTCTAGGTTTTGGAAGTAATTCCAGAAATAAAATTTTCAAAGTGCTCTGACTGTGCCTCTTTTTTAGTGTCTTGTCCAAATGGTATTCAAACAGGTAAGAAACCCTTTCCCCCAATCAACAGTTGTCAGTTTATCATTATGCTCTTAGCAAGTCAGATCCTCAAATATTATGAATATTTCATAGTTGTAATCAGTTTCATGACAATTATTCGTGACTATATAAAAAAGTACAGTCCATGTGACTGCACTGTCAGATCTATAATACACCAAGTAAGACTGCAAAAATAAAAGGCAAAAAAGGGAAAAGGCCTCAAGTTTCCTTTTCTTCAGGTTTTTTTTTTGCTTTTTTTTTTTTAAATTAATTCTCTCACAGCAAAAAAAAAACAGCAAAGGCTTAATCTTAAATACAAAGTTATAAACTGCAGATCAGGTCCTCTAATCCAGACTGATGGTACATTTCACTGCAACTGAACCACCCATTACAAACTTGCAATGCACGCATTCATACACTGCAGTGTTCCCCAGCCTCATTCACCCCATCAGCTATTCACATCTTATCTTAAACAGAACAATAAAAAAGTTGTTTGTGGTTTTGAATAGTTGGTTTAAATTATTTAATACCACACTCAAAACTCAGGAAGACAAATTTAAAGATCTCAATTCTCAAAATACTCTTTACAAATTAAAACACAAACCAGGCAATGTATATGGAAGTACAGAAGATGTTAAAACACCACAGAAAAATGGACTTGGTAAAGAGCCTATGCTGGAAACACTTACCTTGTCAAAGCATTAAAATGATCACCTCAGAAGATATTTCAGAGACACTTAGAACTGTGCAAAAGTGCCAACTAGACTGTTGCAGATCACTGAAATATCTGATCTAAAGGCAGTGCAAAACAATGGCTGGTGAGGGGGCAACCGCTCATCTTGCAAAGTAAGGGACTTCAAATCAGTCATCACTGATCTCATTAATCTACAGTGAAGGACCTGATGGACAGCAGTGAAATTTGTCATGCAATTAACAACTGTTAAGCAACCAATATGCAACTCATGAGTGATACTGTCATCCATGGTGGATTATTAAAGAAATAATCCATTAAAGGATAAGGTCAAAGGGGAGAGTGGTAAACATCAGTTGCCATAAGTGAAAACACTTCAAAAATTTACAATTAAATAAAAAGTTAGATGTTACTTTATAAAAAGAAGTACTGAACACAACAAAGCCACAATAAATTAGTGTTTCCATAGAACAACATGCTGAAGGTTTTGTTCCCAAGTCTATACACTTTTTTACTGTCTGGTAATTCCTAAATATTGACAGCATAACTGAATAATTGAGGTACAGTAGTTTACATTTGTATACGTCTTGTAAAAAGTTTAATTTTTTTCTTCCAGTTTTTCTTCCTCATCGCCAAAGAACAACAAAGGAAACATTCCTAAAATGCAGCCAATGGTGACTCCAATAGCTTTACCCTAGAGAAAGGGGGAAAAAATTTAAGTTTTTCACTGATCAGTAGTTACTCATTTGTGTAGTACCAATATAAGCAGGAAAATAGACCCTTTATTTCAGTTTTTAATTGGGAAACACATTTTTCTTAGCATGCAGACTAGAAACACAATCTACGAGAAATAGACAGATGTGACAAGGTTAGAAAAGTCAATTCTGAATTAAAAGGAGGGCAATGACCCATGAAGAGCTGCAAAGGTGGTAAGGGAGGAGACAGATCCAAAGGATTAATAGGATGGCAAGGAAGACAGGGAAGGAAAAAAAATTCTCACACATTTTAGATGCAATTATAAATATATCTGCTTCCATTTGGCAATGCAAATTATCAAAGTCAGGAACGAGAAACTCCTTGCAAACATGATGGCTTGGAACAGCACAAAGTGAAGGATGAAAAGATCAGAAAATATTTCACAATTTACCTAGATGTGAAAAATCAAGAGGAGAGGAAAGGAGACAAGCAACATCCAAACCACATCACCAGCGGTAGGTGGACAGTGTTAAGAAACTTGTAACAGTGGGTGGAAAAAAAATAAATGCTAGCATACAGGCAAAGATGCTCAGAAGTCTTTTCACAGAAAAGCACTAACAGGCTTTTGCCACAGCCTCAGCTTCCATGGAGAAGACTTATGTTCGATAGACTTGAGGGCAGCCTACCGACAGCATGCCAAGTCTTGCCTGCTCAATGCTTTGTCCTATCACTGCTAAAAGCAGATTTCCACCACCCTCCCCCCCACCAAGCTTTCCCACAGCAAGTGTTGTTTCTCTTCCCTTACATCTGCAAAAAAGGTTCATGAAGGCTCATTCTGGCAAAGTGAAACAAATATCTGTTTCTTTACTTCTTATAACCTGTTTCATTAATCAAAATAAACTAATGCTCATTGCTGAAGTGAGACTGCTTCAAATGTTTAAAATTTAATTAAGTAATCATCCTGAAAATGAATCTGCAAGATGAGTGTCCTATAACTGTAAACCCAGGCAGTGAGTATTATACAAATGCTAAAAGTTTACCCAAGGGAAAGCTAATTTCATAGCCAAGCAAATTATAGAGTATTTGTAATGAATACATACTAGCACTCATATATGAATAGCAAGTACTTGACAAATGTATAGGAGTAAACTACTAAGGAGTCCTAGCTTTCAAATAAACTATCAGAGCAATCACCCAGGGATCTGCACAGCACATATGAAGTCACTGCAGAGACTATTCATATTACCAATCACTTGTGGCTTGTTGCATACAAAAAAACCCAAACCATCCAAGCCCCAAACAATCCAGTCTCATGGTTCTCCCTGACATAGGATGACAGCTAAGCCTTCCAGAACGTGCACAAAATGTTGGTGTTTGTTAAGTATTTAATGGCAAAAGTGACAAAAAGAATTTATCACATACTAGTTTAAACACAAATAGCTTCACACAGTGTCTACCTCCAGGATACTCACCAAGTGTGCACTGAGACGCGTTTGCCACATATCAGCTTGTTTGGGTGTCAGATCAGGGATTGAGAGACCCAGTCGTGAAGCTAAAGCTTCTACGTAACCTGCAAGACTGGAAGAACAAGAAAGCAAGAACAAATGATTTTGGACATGACAGTGTCTTCTGGTGAGAATTTTGAAATATTTGATGTACTAACAAAATGAATAGACTTCTGATGGTCACATTTTGAAAAGAAAGTTAACTAATTTTCTCACTGATTTAGTAGTCAGTATATCCTGAAAAACTTTATACAGTAAATACACAACTGGTGTGAACAATGTTGTATTTTTGCAGATCTTGTAAGTAACCTTTACTGAAGGAAAGGTTACAGAAACACACACTAGATAGTAATAAGCCTTGTTATTTGCAGAAAAAAAAAGTTAAAGGGAAAGTGGGAAAGAGAGGCATAACAGACAGCTTTACTTCAGCAATTACTCAGAATTTTCCTTTAAAAAATAAGAAGATATTGCATCTGATTATATCAGGAATAGGTATGTCTAGAGCAGAAGACATTTCAGATACATAATTGCTTTATCTGAAGAAAATGTCTTCCACTCCAGGCATACAATCTGAGGAGATATATTAGAACATACTGTTGTGATAGAATGTGTCTATCACAACAAAAAATACACTTAATCTTCTATTCCAGTATTAAATATATTAATTCTGTTTCAGAACTTTGGCAGTGCAGGTTTAACCTCAACCAGAACCACCTAGTATACCAGCTTTTTCTTAGCAAGGACAGAATACATTCCTACAGGCATGTAGTTTTCTGAAGCAAAATTTAAGAGACAGGTAAAAAAATAAAGCAATTTCAGCAGTTTTTATGTTTTAACTCGTCAGCACCAACAGGATTTGCAAGAAAGGAAAACAGAAAAAATTTTTAATACAATTTCAGACATACCCCAGTCCAGCTAAATCTGAAACAAGGTTTCCCAAAGCTGCAGCTGGAAGGAGGAAGAGGGAAGAGAAGGAGAGGCAAAGTGTTACTGTAATTGAAAAAAAAAACCAAACAAAAACTAACAACAAAACAAGCAGCTCCCCTCCCTTCCCCCCACCTCAGTGTACATATATGGCATAAAAGAGTGGAATTAAGTTGCAGATTTTTTCTTGTGGCCTTATTACAGTTTGTAGTAGCAGCAATGGACTAACAATAATAGGAAGTGCAACTATTTTTCTCAACTGAATATGAAGAAAACTTGACAAATACAGAAAGACAACCCTGACAACTGCTATCAGTGTAATAGATTTTCAGAGCTTAAAAAAAAAATCCGTGTGCGGTTGCCAGTTTCATACTGCCAAGGCTGGACACCAAGCAAGGCCTTCCAGTGCCAGAAGTGGCACAGAAGCACTGGAAATAGAAGGAGCTATTACTCAGGAATGTAGCTTTGCTAAACATTTCAACATATCCATGAACCATGTCAGTTTCAGAATAAATACTGTAGACATAATTGAATAAAGTTACATGCTTAAAATACACTATTTCACAGCAGGTCTTACTGAGATCAGCTTGCTTGTGACTGCCTGGCATTGCAGAGGGCTGCAAATTTCCAGATTAACTTGTCCTGCTATACACATTTTTCATTTAAGCCTCTGTGTGCTTTCGAGCAATGCTGCACCTGCAGTTGGGGGCTGAGGATCCATGAGCACTTTTTTTTTCCTGTGACATTGCAGAAACACCAAAGTTGTTTATCAGTTCTGACCCAGTACAGGAGCTGGGTGGCTGCTCGGCCTTCCCATGGTTATCACATGGAGGCAGAGAGGCCACCAAGAACACCAGCCAACACAGTAGAAGGACACCAGTGCTGACGTTCACTTAGCACTGCAAGCAAACAGCTACTTACAACTACATATACACACAAACATAAACATCAGACCCCTGGGAATTTAGAGCAGTTTCATTATAGAAACACAAACACAATTTCTTAAGCAATCCAGGATTTGAACTTTTAGATTAAAAGCAACAATAAGCATTTCAAAAGCTGTTTGAACTGGAATTCCATTTCTGCAAATGGAATATGTCCTTGCTTCAACCACAGCTTGTTTCTTTCTTTGGAAAGGAAGCTGCAAGACCAGGGAAGAGCCATTTCCAGCCCCCTGCAGTCTAAAATACAGGAATATACCGTATTAGTCTACACATACTGCATTTTTATTACTTGCCTGCCATAGTTGAAATTCCTAGGACAACTCCAATTGATAACTCTATTTGGGTTCCCTTAAAAAAAAAAAAGTTGTCATTACTTGAGGGATGTTGAGATAAAATAATTAGATTGATTCAGATGGCAAAAATACTGCTTACTGCTTCTTTATGTTAAGATTGAAAGGATAAATGGACATCACTTCTACTAGATCCACACAGCTTCTACCCTCATAACATATGTATTGTCCCCTAGGACAAGGGCCCACTTCTGATATTCTTTTAATGTTCTATTGTTTCATAATGGGCACCTGATGGACAAAACCATAACCCTTGTCTGGCTACCAATTTCCCCACTGCAATTCTTAGCTGAACGCAAACTTCTACAAATACTGAGCAAACAAATAAGTCACAGTATTGTAGCTCCTTACTTTTTCAGTTGAAGAAAAGAGATCATAGCGAAGTGCATGATGGAACAGCACTACATGGTCCAAAGATGAGAGACAGTATGCATGAATTAAAATAAGACACATTCCAGTTGGATATAGGAAAGTGTTTTCCACTGTGAGGACAGTTGACCATTGGAACAGGTTTCCCTGACAGGCTGTGCAGTCCCTGCCTTTGGATCTTGTCAAGACTCACAGGATAAAACCAAGAATAACTTCATCTGATCTTACATCTGGAGGTTAGGCCAGAGACCCTGAGAAAGACCAAAGCAGGAGCAAGACTAGAGACTTAGTGGGTCCTGCAGTCCCTTCCCACCTGAATTATCCCGTGATTAACATTGCACTGTCAATGATAATTTACACAAGGAGCAGTACCTTTGGCCTTTATCTATCTTCCTGTTCCACTAGCCCATTTCGTCTTCCAAATGAAGAAGGAAATGCCTCAACAGTGTTACTCAGAAAGGCCAGGCTACATCAGTACAAATCAGCATCAGCACTAAAACTGCCTGCATCGCTCAGAACAAAGGAGCATGTCAGTTAAAACTCTGAAGACTTATTCATCAACACAACATTATCATCAGCCAGTACAAAATAAATGCACTGACAACATGATCATAAATGTGTCTCACAGCACAAATTAATAGAGGAAAATAGCCAAGCCTCTTCTCAGTTCAGTAAAATCAGTTACAATACTGCCCTTCAGAAGGAGCAACACTCCTTTGCATTCTGCAAAAGCTGAATAGAGCATGGTCATTTTCTTTAAAAAACGAAAAAATTTAAATAGACATTAGTGAGTTGATGCAGAGGGAACAGTCTTCCTGAAGCTCTCATTTACTCACTACTTGGACAATATGAATCTTACTGACTTGATCAAGGAATTAAATAACGAACTTACCGCAGCAATCATAATTGCGTTATCCAAAAATCCAAACCCTACAAAAGGTAATGCATTGTGGAAGAACACTAAAAGAAATAAGTAACAAAGAGAAAATAAATAATTGTAAGAGTTCACTATTTCACACAAGCTACTGAAACATCAGTCTAATACTGCCTTTAAGAAAAGCAAAGGCAACACCACAAAATTCCTTTTCTACTGCCTCTATTAATGACCTTTTTATTTCTGGCAGGTTTGGTAAAACCCTTTGCTACCCAAGTTTTAGCTTGTAAGCTTCTGATGGAGATGGGACTGAATTTGCACAGCATTCCCCTCCAGCTGAGTTTCAAGGTGCTAGCATCTTAAGACTAAATACAGCCCTGAGGACAGATTACATGACAAAAAATGCAGCTTCAGAAGTTAGAAATTTTCATATTTAACATTTAAAACACATCAGCAACTTTGGAGCTTTCTTCCCCACTTCAGACGGGGCCAATAATTACTACATTTTATAAACATAAAGATGTAAACATATGAAGAGGGAAGAAAGAGAGCACATGAACCCCACAGTCATGTGAAAATAAAACTACCATGAGTCCCTTTTAGGTTCACTGCTCAGAGAACACAAATCCATGGTCAGATAAAAACAAAGCCACACTCAAGAGATCTTTCATGCTCGGCTACTAGAATGTGTTCAGACTTCCGTAACTACTTTGAGGACATACCCACCTTCTTCAATGCACAGATGAAAGCACAGAATGTATGACATTTTCCAACTTTTTTTTAAAAAACCATCACAGGACAAAGAATTCAAACATAAATAACAAATAAAACACACACAGTTACCCAGTATTTTCAAAACATGTGCACCAATCTCTAGAGCTACAAAGGGAGCTCAAATTCTTACCAAAGATGACAGAATTTTGACATTCATGGAGCAAAGTGAACCCCAGGGACCAAGCAAAAAAAACAACCAACCAACCAACAAAATCCACCACCACCACAGAACACTAAATGTAGGTACCTAGAACAGAAAATGTTCAACCAAATACATTTGCTCACTGGTAGAGTTAAAAAAAAAACCACCACCACTAATTCGGAAACTAAATTAGAAGTTGAATGACCGTGGCATTATGAAGTAAACCAAATCTATTTCCGATTTCTCTGCAATTTTACCCCACCTCAGTCCATCAAAATACATGTGACAAAAAGCAAGTCAATGGTTTTAAGCTTAAACACACAAAAAAACCCACAAGGTGTTGCAGCATCAATACTGCTCAGCTTACAAAACCAGTGCTTGCTGCTGGCTTTGAACAGCACAGTCTCATTTGGGCTTTCTGCCCTACTTTCACTAACTGGTGCACATTCTCCAGCTGAGGTGTTATGAAATAAAGGCAGCAACATAATTCTTGGTGCTTGCTTTGGTTTACAACAGGGATGAGGACACACCAGTACTTTTAGGAGAAAGATGAAGCAATTGAGAGACAGACCGCACAAGTAGTGAGCCACATTCAACAAATATTCTTCTTTTACCATGTCTCAGTTGTCCTGGTGATGGTGGTGCAACCTCCAGCTTCTCTAGAGAAGTCAAAATGAAATGAGAAAGTTAGCTAGTTCATCACAAATTCAGTTCATTATATTGTAAAGCAATTATAAAATTACTAGCAGCTTTAAACAGCTTTAAAATTCGAAGTAAAATTTCTCACATCTACATTTTTATTATTTTTTTACAAAAATTAACATGGTATTAAAAGCTGCAAAGTCTTAAAGTTATATTACAAGGTTAAGTTAGTATAGTGATTATGTGAAGTAACAGCATACATTGGAGGCAGCCCAATAGCCATTTTTATTACTGAAAATTAGGAAAACACACTAAAATTAAACAAACCATAATATCTAGAGAGAACTGTATTTTATTGTTAGTTTTTAGAAGTCCTCTAAGCATGCATCAGACAATCTTCTTTCCTCTAGATACAGTCTACAAAAAAGCCCCTACAATTTCTGTCCTGACAGAAGGCATCCTTTAATAACTAGTGTGAGCATAAAAGAAAAAAGCTACGATGACATTAGAGACCACCAGTTTCAGTAACAGCAAATCAAGTTCGGTCATTTGGTGCATGTTTGAGGTATCCTGGCCTAAAACCATCAAGAGCCTGGAAGGATCAGTATGTCACTTCTGAACATGAATGAGATGAATGAGTATTCTATAGGAAGCTAATGCAGTCTATTAGAGGCGATGCAGAGAATGCAGCAGTAACAGCTACCCAGTTCACAGGGGCAAGGGGAAAAAAAAAAACCCAACAAGCTGCTACTTTAAACTTTTGTTGTTTATCTGTTACTGGGTTTTTGTTGTTGTTTTTTGGGGTTTTTTGTTAACATGGATATTGAACTTAAGACCCCTTTCTAAAGCAGGAAAAAAAAAAAAGTATCTTCCAGTATTATGAGCCCTGAGCTTTTGACAAGTTGCTTCCATGCTTTTGATTAGGTAACTTGTATAGACAAAAGGTAAAAAATGATAAAACTTGAGGAGTCTACAACACTACCTGAAGTATTCACATTTTTTCACTTGGAGAATCTCCCCAGGGAAGTGGTGGATTCCCCAACACTGGGCACTGTTAAGACTCAGCTGGACAGGGTGTTGAGCCATCTTGTCTAGACTGGGCTTTTGCCGAGAAAGGTTGGACCAGATGATCCTTGAGGTCCCTTTCAACCAGGCATTCTGATTGTCTGTATGTGGCCTCCCTCTACCCTCAGAGGTTAAGCGAAGTTCTGACAAAACCCCAGAAAAAGAGTGAGGTGTCTATATACACCAGTACTGCCCTTTCAGCAGCTTCTCTCAGACAGCAATTCATACAACACTGAGAAAATCAGAGTGACTTTGAACCAAAGAGATTAAACTGAGGCCACTGTTTCCAAAAGCTCTAGATGCCCTGGGGGTGGCCAGGCAACCTAAGCCACCACCATACTCCTGATGAAGCTTTCCTAGCCTCCTCTTGCTCCATCATTGCTAGAACATCGGTCTTGCAAATTTAACTACAACCAATTTTTGAGTTTGATAACATGTCAGTCTACATAATTACTCTGTTCAGTGTAGCTAGAAAGCTATTTAAAAAAAGCTAAAAACTAATGCAAAATTGATTTTAGAAACTTATGAAAAGGAGAAACTGAGGGCAAGTACTTGGCAGAAGAAAAAAAAAAACAAAAAAACTCTTATATCTATGATTACTGGGAGTTTCAAGTCACATTAACTAAAAAGGACAAAATTCATCCTTTAAAGCATAAGTCAAAGACTATCTTGGGATGATTTTAAAAGGAGAGAGGCTGGGGGACAGTATTTTGGCGTTAAAGGAAAGAAAAATTAGTGCAAAGTAGAGGGAAACAGCAAGCGGTCAAACAAGCAAAAATGACATCACTGACGTAACCTGTTTCTGAAGCGTGAGGTTCCTGCTAAAGAGCCCTTTTATGAAGCAGGGCACCTAAGGTGTTTGACACCTCTAGGGCAGCCAAACATTGAAAGAGAGGTCACCAAGGACAGTATCATGACACCGTGCTCTGGAGACCAGGCAGCTCTTGTCCAGCCATAGGGACCTTCTGTGTGATGAGGGTTTCCTCATCACTCAGATAAAATTTATTTGGGGGGAAGATTAAAACCAAACTGATTAAAAAATTATATAAAAAAATCGAGGCTCACATGTATTAATGAGACTGATAGAAGTCTCATAGAAGTTCAGCTAGCTAACTTGTGTAGGTCAACTGTGCTCGCACTCCACTGAGGGAAGCTCCAATGCTGCCACTCTCTCTGCCTAAGCCAAGAGACACATCTTTAGCCTGGAGAAAGCATCTAGTCCCACTCTCGCACAAAGCTGGGCCAAATCAGACCAGGCTGCTCAGAATTTTGTCACGTGGTACATGCTGGACCAGGCTCAAGGAAAAAGCTATCCCCCAGGGAGCACTGAAACAAGCCTTTTGAGCACAAAGCAGCATTCAGCGAGGGCTGAAGTCTGCTCTGTCACTGCCAGGTATAGAGCACTGCCCACCTCAGGGAAGGCGGCTGGACCAGCTCAGCTCTACTTGCAAAGGCTAAGGTTAGTTTAAAGCAGGGACATTGGGAATAAAAAAAATAAATTAAAAATTAAAGCAGAAAGAATTAAATAGCCACTGTGGCATGAAAGCCAATAGTCTTTGTACAGAATCCCTTCCAGCACCACCTCTTTAAAGCATAACATACTTTAAAGCTCCGCAAGATACAAAGGCATCTGGGGAATCTCATGGAAAGCCAAAAAAAGCCCACCAAAAACCTTTAAAGCAATTCTTTAAAAATTCTGGATAGCAAAATGTATTTCAGAAAAGGGTATTTATTCATAGGAAGCTGTTCTATTTGATTTTTCAAGACTCAGCAAAAAAAACTCGTGAAAAAAAATAATCAGAGTACAGCAAAGGAAAGAGGCTCTTCACTTATTTTACTGAAGCGAAAACAAAAATCCAAATTGCAAAACTCCATTTCAAAAAACGAATTTGATCAGAATGCAACAGCTTAGGGTTTAAATGCCTTGGAAAAAAAAAACAACCTAAAATACTCCAGTATTTCATTTCACACCAGCCATTCACCAGCTTGTCCTTTGCCACAGTGATGAATAAGACACCAGAATTCATCTTATCACAGAAGAAATAAAATGAAAAGGCAAAGTAAGGAATACTGCTGTTTTTTAGTGACATGTATTACCATAAATGAAGTTATAAACCAAGGTTCATATGCAGTACAGGTCACAAGCCCTGAATTAGCCAAGTCTGGGAAGCAGAAAAAAAAAAATTAACTGCCTCTTAAATCTGTTCTTGATCTTTTTTGAATTGACAGCATCACTTCTGTTAACTAAACATTTACTTTTTTTTAAAATAGATAGAACTCGGAAGCCAATATAAAGCTGTCAACATAAATAATATTATCCACCACTTGGCCCAAATCCAGCAAGTTAAATTAACTCTGCCAATTGTAGCCAATTTAAACCAAGACAACACTTGCAATTTAGTTTTAAGATTATTACTCTTCACTTGCAAAAACCCCAACCGACTAATGGGTCAGAGGGGGTGCATGTATTCAGACAGTTGTTAAAGAAATCAAATAAAAAAAACACCAACAGAGTTATCATCACCAGTTTTTGAGGTATCACTTTTTAAAGAACTGGCACACAGGAGAGCTCGCAGGCCTGAAGGCATGAGGTATTATGTTTTATTCAAATGGCAGCCAGTGCTGACACAATTTTATAGCTAAATCATTTACTGTCACCCAGAGGCAGCAAAGACTTAACAGGTACTATGGCCAGGGCTACCCTACAACGATACATGCTACAGCTGAGCACTGGTAAATCCAAGACAAAACTGTGAGCAGTGTTTTATAGATGTTTAAATACTGACCAAAAAATAGTATCAAGAAGGAAAGTGAACATGAAAACTATTCATAATCTCATTCCATTATAATGTCATTGTAGGCTCTGAAGGTTAGTATCTCAACTAGAAGTTATGGAGGGTTTTGTCTCAAGTCCATCAATGTTTCCTCCGAAGCCTATTGGGTCACTTCAGCAAATCATTCAGAAACAAATAACAGAGACAGCAAGGGCTTCACTTGCATACAACACAGACAGACAAGCAATTACTGTGTCTGTTAAGAGGTACTCCTTTACACATGACCTCATAAGATGATCTTTACCCCCAAAATTCTGGATTGGATCCTAGAAATGTGATGTTTGCTATAGCTTTGTTCAGCATCTAGAGGTGGATCCTTGAAGTAAATTCTGACTATGACATACAAGTTCATTCATGGAATAAGCTCATAAAGCATATCCACATTGCCCTTTGTTCCTCTGCTTTTCTCAGTCTTTTTTAACAGAACCTGCAAAAATCTCAGTACATACAGCACAAGGCTGAAAACCCACGTCCACTGATCTTCAACTGGATTCCCTTAATATTCCAGATGGGAAAAAGCAAAGAAATAATCCTGCATAATTTCTAATAACTCACTAATGACTTCCTGTTAGTACAGCAATTAAGGCATGAAAGGATGCTGACTCGTGCATAAAAACTTGGCTGTTAGCCCATTCAGTCACCTGCACATGAGAAGAAAAAGCTGAGTGAAGCACTAGTAAGAGATGAATAGACAGAGGGCCTGAAAGAATACTTCTTCAACTACACCTGACAGAGATAACTGTGCCCAAACAAATACTGTGCATACAAATAGGACATGACTTTTTTATCTATATATTCTCTGTAACACTGTAGAAAATTACATAATAACCATGTTGCATTACCTCCCTGAAAACCCCTGAAGCAGCAGAAGAGACTATCATGTTTATTTCAAACTACTGTTATACCTACCGGTCCAAGTTCTGAACAAGCACTGCAGAAGTGCCATTTGCACCCTGGCATCAGCCAAACAATTCCCTTTAGAACAAAACCCAGGAGGGATTTCAGACATAGCTTATTCCCGGGACACCATTCTAGCAGATAGGCAGCCCAGACAGACAGGCGCCAGGACAAATCCAAGACTAAGTGCCATGTACAGTGGATGTAGCACTTAAATGCAACACTGCTCCAAAGGGGGAAGAAAAACCCAAAACAAACCCTATGAATGAGAATACAACTACTCTGCACCACTGTATGGTCAGTGGTTATTCCCTAGAACAGAAATGTACATTATTTCACACCAGATGCAGGTTAGTCTATGTTTAAAATATCATAAAAATTAATTTCAACTTTATCTGCAGTGCTTACCAGATATTCACCATCAAATATTGTGATTATACAATATACAATACACTTACTCTATTATCCTTCCCAAAAACATCATTCATATCCTTATAAAAACGTTTAACAAATCACAGAGACCTAAGCTGAGCAGAAATCTAGGAGAAAGCATAAAATGCAAACAGGTATCCAGAGACTTGAATCACTGTCTTCATTATTAAGAGAAAGCTTTTTCTGATCTAATCCAATTTTCTATCAGTGCCTTATAAACTTAAAGGCCAGCCTCTGATTTCCACAGGAAGAGGTTCATGCCAAAACAGGATTTGTAGTCATTTGCTTAATAAGATCTCAAATCACAGCTGAAAAAAAAAAAATAGATCTAAGATGCCTGCCACATGATTCGAGGGGGGTTAATCAGCTAAATGATGACAATGCAGAAAAGATTTGCAGTTGTAACAGATGAAGGGTAAGGACAGAAATATAGAAATAGAGTTTGAGCCGTCTCCATCACAGAGAGATGGGAAATGTCAGAAAAACAACTGAAGCGTTTGTATAAAAATGCCAGCAGCACAGTAACACTGATAGGAGAGTGAACAGGAACAATAGTGTGGTATTCTGATGTATGCATTCCAGAAGTGAATGGCGATATTATTTAATAATAAAATAAAAAATAACAAGGTACTTCAGTGCTGCCAAGAAATAAACTGGCTGTAGTGATTACCTGACTGGACTAAGCCACTCAGTCAAAATTCTCTGTCTCTAAATAACACAATACCCATCACCCCAAATTTAGGTTGGCTCTTCTTCCCCTCCTCACCCTCCCCATTTCAACACTCAGGGACTGCAGTGAGGTCCCAGGTGGCAGGAGGGACACCTCCCAAAGACAAACTATAAACAAGGGATTAACAATACCCTGCCCACTACCTATGGGGAAAACCAGAGAAGTACCTTCTGACTAACATTAGAGTGGAATTAATCTCATCCAAACATACTCATCTAACTGAGTTTCAGTAAAAACGGTGTTGGCACTTCTCTGTCAACACTGATTTTTCTTGGGCCTCTCTGGTTTGAGATAAGTATCAATCATTTCACCAGCTTGCAGATGAGCAGAGCAACAGCTCAGCAACAGCACTGAACTGGAAACAAGTAAGATCATAGTATCTGTGTGGTAATCAGTGTGTGAGGTTAAATTTGCGTCTGTCCTCCACAGCAGATTCATGTAAGAGGATGAGCAAAGCAATTCTGTGGGACGCCACAAAAGATCTGTTAGCAAAAGTTATCAGTGCTCTGTCCAGAAGCAAAGACAACTGATTTAGTAGAGGGCTTTCATTACTTTTAATCAGAGCAGCGTTCAGCATCACTGATGTCTACATATGAGTGTTCATGAAGTATCCAGGGACTTACATATACTAATACAATTTTTGTTAAAGTTCCCCCTAAGGCACTGTTCTTAAAAATAAATCTGAGAAGGTGGCAAGAGATGAGTTTGTTTATTCCAATACTTCATCTCCCTTATGCCCTTCCCCAACCTGCCCAAGACCACGCTTACCTTCCACCTCCCCACCCCCCCCATTCTTTCCTGGGGAAATAGGGAAATAATTCATGAAGAACAGGAAGCAGAGCTGACTTCAAGCCCAGGCATGTGATTCTCTGCTCACAGCCAGCAGCACATCTCCTTGGAGGACAAAGCTGACTGGTAACAGCCTGTGCAGGACCTCAGGGTGTTCTCCCCTCCACTGCCTGAGCACAAAACAGAGCATATTAACATGGGGAGGCTTATGCCTCATAGCAGATGTAGTGGACCAGGTCCATGCTATACTCACTGGGGGTTTTTCCAACACGCTTGCTGTTTATACTGTTATTCCCCAGCATAGAATATGAGATTTTTTTTGCCTTTGCAGCACCCAAGGGCCTTCAAATGATCTAAAGTGACTTGGTCAGCATCAAGAGAGATGCTTACTGTAAGAGCAAACACAAGGCTGGCAACAGCAGCACTTGCCACAGACCCTGGTAAAAGCAGCACCAGCACCTGTACTCAGTCAGGCACCACCACCCTTCCAACAGCCAACAACAGGCGCAGGCACTTGCAGTACCGCGGTAACATCAGGATGGTGACTGGTAAATTTCATGTGTTTGGTGAGATTTTTAATTTATTTTTTTTTCTTAAGAGTACTCTATTATGATCTTTACAGAATTCAAAAGGCAAGCTACTATTAAATCACACACTACTAAGTATCAGTCTTTTCTTAAGCAGAAAGTTTCATTCCCTGACCGAAGGTGACCTTGGAAGTAAGACTGCAGAAATAAGCTTCTGTCTGAAGTAATTTTAAATGCACATAGAGTTTATTGCTATTCATCTGTCTCAGAATTAAGACAGCTACCCAGAATGAGAGAGAGAGAGTGGACAGATAAACTGAATTATGTTCAAACATTTTATTACAGACTCACGTTAAGTGTAATCACACTCTTAATTTTTCACCGCATTGGAGCAATAAAGACAAAAGCTCCCTTGAATTCCTTAAATATTCCTATCTGTTAGCAAAAGGAACACCATAAGAAAGCACTGACAATTTAAGTTCCAGCCATAAATTACACTCAGATAATTTGTACCTCTCTATATAAATACCTAATGAATACAGAATGCAGTAGCAATGAAGCTTAATCTTAAATCTTCATCTACTGCTAGAGGTAGCACAATAAACTGATACCTTCCTTTCTTCATCTTCTTGAGTACCTTCCCCAGGTAACTTAGCAAAGCCTTTGGCTGCATTTGTGAAATTGATCAGACTTCCAACATCCAGCTCTGCACAAAGCCAAGCCACAATGTCAGCTATTATTTGGCTTTTATAAGGAGTATCCACTGGGTTGTTATACAGGTGTGTTATTTATTGATTCATTCTGCACACGAACTTTAAGTCCTAATAAAAAAAAATCCTTCTGTTCATTAAAACGATCTGAAATTACTAAGATTATTGATTTTGTAAATAAAATCATATAAATAAGAAGAAGTAGAGGACACCAAAGCCTACTGTTCTCTACTCCTGTAAGTGAGCAGCTCTAACTTCACTTAACTTTTTCAAGTTTTCTAAAGCCCCTTTGGGACCTCTGCTCTATGAAATTACTACATATCTGGTCCGTTTATTTAATCTGTTACTTATCTTCCCAGGAAACTACCCAATGCCAGTTTATGGAAGATGGGGTTTCACCACTTAGCAGTCCTTGCTCTTCAACTTTGCACAGTTTCCCTTTTCCACTGTTAGGTGGTTTGCGTTTTTTACCTGCTCTTCCATCACAACTGCACTGTAAGCACACAGCAGACTCCTGTGAACACTGAAATACACCCTCCGCCTCCAGTTCTGCTAATCAGCTTGAGAATTAGTAAATTATGAACACAAACCCACAGTTGAATCCAAGGACTTCTGCACACATAAGCCTATTTTGTTTTCTACATGGGAGGAAATATGGAATCTAATCTATTGAACACTTTTCCCCTCAGCAGTGGCAAGTCTGCTGTGGCACTAGTGCACAGCCTGCATCAGTGGCACACCTGCGATGGCACTATTTACTGGAGATCCTTATGAAATCTGTGCTTCTACAGTTTTCATGCTGTGTGATGGGTGCTGACCTCAGTGTGCCTCCAGCATCCTTTTCTCCCTTAATCCCATCTGCTTCTCCAAAATCTGGGTGATTTTTACATGCCTCTTGTCCTGCAGCAAGGAAGTGAAAGGGTTGAGGCTGAGGATGCCTTTTGCAGCGCTGAAGGAAAGTGCTGTGTGATGCAATGAGATGCCCACTGATCACAAGAGGAATAATCCTGGATAGAGCACCAGAGGATGGAATAAGAGAAAGGAAACAGCTCCCTAACTGTTACAAGACAAATTCTGAGGTCAAAAATGCTTCAAAAAGTAACTGCAAGTACTTGACAAAACTAAAAAAGTAACCTGGGAGATTGAAACAGTCATGCTCACTAGTGCAAGTCACCCAGTGTGATGCTAGTGACACCAAGGGATCCCAGAACAAACTCCCACCTGAGGCACAATACCCCTCGTGGCACTTCCCATGAGAAAACAGAAAAGATGGAACTGTAGGTCAAATACAAAACCGCACTTTAAAGTGATCTGAAGTCATGCTGCTGCTGCAAGGGGTGATTTGATAATTTTTCCTCCCGTTCCCAAATTCTCTTGTGATCATGTATTTGGGACTTTTCCATTACTGTAGCAATTGTGCTCAGTGAGGTGTAAAGCCACGCTCAGAGAAGAATGGCAGTGCTACCACAAAGCAGAACCACCACTTTCACATCTAGAGGTTTTCAGGGCAGAGGCAAAGAGGACACTCCCTTTGCAAGGACATGGGTGAAGCCAACAGTAAATCCACACCAATACAGACAAGTCACATCTACTACACATCAGTTTGTCCACAGCTCATCTGTGATGGCTTTTATCCCACAGTGGGGGAAGTCATCTGAATGCTTCTCCTCCATGGCTGAGAAAGTACAATTAAAGCAAGGGGGTTTGTGGCAGCTTTTTTGGTTTGGGGTTTTGTAATTGAGGTTTTAACACAACATCAGACAAAGCACAGTAAAAATCAGTCATAGTAGTGCCCAGCTGCAAAACTCAAATAAGCACAGAGACAAGGCTGATACAATAGGTTGCTAGCATCCGACCCAGATAAGTAAACAAAGAGTGAAAACATTAAAATCCACAAACCTGCCCCCCCCGATAAACCCAATTCAATGGGTAAACAAGTCATACATATTTCCCACTGGAACCACCTGTCTTCGACATGGACCACTTATGCTGTATCAGAACTACCGACGCACCTTTGTTATCCCCCTTCTGTTCAGGAAGAGGGACAGACTCACAAGAAGCCTGTCCACATTTTCAAGGGGAAAAGGTCACTAGGCTGATTATTTATAACAGCACTTTCAATCTGCAGCTATTTACTTTGGATTATTTACTTCATGAAACAAAAACAGGTAATAGGGAAATTGGGGTGGGGGTGGATTTCAAGCTGCTCTCTCATCTCAGCCAAAATCTTTATAAGACAGCTGTGGATCCAGCTGGCAATTCTTACATCTCTTCATCTTGAAGAAAATAGTTAATTTTACATTTATAACATCACATTTTGTGCTTTGTAAATATCTGCCTATTGCCAGGACTTAATGAAGCAAAGAAACGGCTGGATTGAATGGCTATTTGCAATCTGAAAATACAAAAACTGATGATATTTAAAAGAGCACCTAAATAAAGAGATTTTCTTCCATGAAACCAAATAAAACCAATAAACCACAATTCCTACCCATTCAGATTGCTATGAAAGATGGGATAATAGCCTAACGGATGACTCACACCTGGTGTAAGAGGAGTTATAGCAACCTGGCCAGCAGTAAGGAATGGATCACTGCATACAGTCAAAAGCTATCAAGAACAAATAATTGAAAGACATAAACAAAAAGTAATTTTAACAGTACAATAACCAGAAACAGATGATGTCTAAAGAAAAATGCATCAGGTCAAAATATAACAGCTATCTGCTGGTTCACAGTAATCATCTGGACCTGAAGAAAATACCAGCTTTTTGACAACACAACTTTACTGACATTGCAACACCCCAAAGCAGGCAGACCTCTGTGGCACAGGCAAGAACGACATACTGTGTCCCGGGTCTCCTCCTAAATCTGCCTGAAGGCTTCCCAGAAAATTCTGAAAGAACTGCTGATGTCCAGCCAACAGGTCGCAGACTATCTCTGAGAAGTGAACTTTGAGAACCAAAGCCTAGGCCACTGCTGAGGCCTGTGCCTCTGGCTCCTCCCAGTTAAACTGGCCTCACTGATGGAGCCTTCTTCTCTCAAACCTTTCCATTCTTTTTGAAGCGAAAAAGATTTTTCAGGGCTTCATTCTTCCTCCAGGAAGCCTCTCGCAGGATCACTGACAAATGGCAAGACAAGTGTCAGTGCTGGAAATGCCTACCTGACATCCTGAAAGCTACAAAGTATTCAGCAAACACGTTGAGGAAAGCTTTTATCCCTGGGTAGAAGCAGCAGTAGAGAACAAAACAAGCCACCCGCTCCTTACATCTGCTTTAACATGATGGGAGAGTTGATACACAATATGCCCCATCTCCAAAGATGTAATACTGCAGTCTTAAATATGTTCCTATCTGCTCTTATTATTTAGAGAGAAACACGCAAGTTAAAAAAAAAAATAAAAATGCATGCCCTGTTGGAATTTGCCAAAAGCTAAAGCATCTCAGCTTGTCAAAATTAAATTAAAAAAAAACCTCAAAGAACACCTAAAAAGCAGTAAGCATGATAAACCTATCACATACAAATGGAAACTGGCAAATGATGCAGAAAAGTATAGTAAGTATTGGTATGCATTATGGTTGCTAGGGTGGGTATATTTTAAATATTTAACACACATTAAATATTTAACATACACATAATCCAAAGTAAATGAACACTGGAAAAAACAGCTATTATTTTATCTCCTGGAGTTTCAAATAAAATATGCATTCTGCTGGATTAAAAATGGTATTCTGTGGGCTGTGCCTTAAAATGCTCCACATGTTTCAGAGGAAGCAAGGGTTTTGTTTCAGGCGTGAGTCAGGCACATCCCAAAAATTCCAAGGGGCTTGTTCGATAGTAGAGGAAGTTCTCACACACAGTAACAAAACAGAAACGAGAACATGAGCCTTCGAGGTTTTGAAATAACACTGTGCTAATTTAAGGAGAATGAAAGAAAGGAGGAGTGGGGCACAAGACAACCCACACACCCAAGTCCAGCTTTCCTCAGTAGGAGCCACTTTAAAATGATACACACCATCAAAGAGATGCAAGACAGCTTCCTTCAGTACTCTGCACAATATACTTCTCATTTTTCCATTTACTTTTTCGAAAAAAAATCAGTCCCAGAGACACCAGCTGCTTTTCTATGTATCTGGATTTATTAAATAGTAAGGAAGGCTGACTAAAGCTAAGAGTCTTCAGTTGAATGACTAAGCAATAAATAATTTCTTAGAAAAACTGGCAAAGCTCACTTTCTTTTAATTTCAATTGCACATTGAAACAGTACCTCCTGTTGACAGAATAAACATGATGCATTTCATTCATGCTTGTTACAGGGACATGCAAGTGTTTCTAATCTACCACTCTGAAAGGTTTATGTTGCATTCTAAGTAAAAGTTGCATTTCAAGTGATCTTTCCTAAAAAAGACCTAAATCAAAAGCACCCCTTATACCAGACAAGGTGGATAAAAGGCTGTTCATCACCTGAACAGCCAGAAAATATATTATTTTACACAGTACACAAACAGCTGAAGAATGATGACTCAAGGTTTAATTTTTTTTTAATCTACAATTTAGAAGATGTTCGTGCATGACAACTATTTGTACACACCACATGCTTAAACACATGCAAAAGATGGAAAACAAATTTTAATTGGAGAGATCTTCTATTTTACCTCTTTGCAATAGCACCTAACTAAATACTTCTGTGTATTTTAATTTTTTTTTTTTTAAACAGTAATATTATTTCTGGATTGTGTTTGGATCGTGTAATTTAATGCACAGCACTTTCCTGGGAAAAGGCGTACAATAGATGACACTGAACTTCAGCTAAACGAAACTGTTTCACAGTCTGAAATCTCTGGTCAAGTAGGACCTAGAGCCTATGGTATAGGTCAGGAATTGACACTTCTTCAGTCACATTAAGAGTAAGACCCCAAAGCACTGAAACTCTTGAGACTGAAGGGTTTATATTATATATATATCAATATAAATAATACTTTTATTTCTTGCAGCAACGCATGCTAGCTGCATCAAAACAAACAAGCAAAAAGTCAGTCAAACCAGCAACTTGCTTGCCTTATGCAATCTCACATCTTAGCAAACACACTTTTGAACATTTGGGGGTTTTTTACTGTACCAAAAGTACTGGTCGTCTCTGGCGATACTACCACCTTCGCTGGATTCTCAAACGGGACCAGTGGTTTAGGATATTTTGATGCTACAGGTTTTCAAAAGGAAAACAACAGTAAGTCATTATTTAAAATCTCCTAATCAATACCAGAGTATCTGCCAGCAAGGAAAGAGCCTTTATAAACACAAAGGCAACACAATTTCTCAGGTCTTACATTGATTCAACTTGAACGTTTGCAAGCTCTCCTCTGCAAAAATATACAGTTTCTACATTTAAGCGAAGACCACAGACCAGACACCGCTTTAAGTTACATGAGCAAGTAGAATTTCAGAATATGGAAGAAAGCCAAACCACAATACCAAAACCAACATGAATTTTAGAAAACAATACCTGCTGAATGTGGTTCAAAGGTAAACAGTTACAGTAATACTTGACATTTTCAGATAAGAGTTTCAGGATAGTTTTACCACAAGTGACCAACTTTATAACATTGAACCTCAGCCCCTTCTAATATTGAAGTAATACACACATGGCCCTGTCTCAAAGTACAAGCTACATTAGCATGAATAGCATAAGCCTCACAAATGGAATTTAAAGAAGAAAAAGAGAATTAACAAATTTATTCAAAGTTCAAATTTTATGAAGATTTTTCTATATAAACATTTCCATGAGACACAGTGTGTACAAAGATAAAAATATGATGTAAAATTAAACTTTCCAAGCTACCTAAATTTTCAGGTTTATTGTTACTTAAAAGAAGGAAGTCCAAATAAATCATATGCATCCAGTTGAAATAAAGGTTAAACAAGAAGGAGCATTACAATGAAGACATGCAACGTCTGACCGATGCAACACAGTAAGTGCTCCAACAAACAATGGAAACAGGGGCTGCTACCCAGAAGTACATTTTTGGGGTAAGGTTTTGTTCATGCTTTTTTTTTGCTTTGGAGATTTTGGATTTGGTTGGTTTTTTTGGTTTGTATGAGTTTTAAAGCTACATTTTCACTTTTGAAAGATTCTTGAGGAATGGGACATACCTCTCAGTGGGACTTGAGGCATTTTAAATCTCTTAACTACGTGTCCCCCCCATGCAGTGTCCAGACCTCCCACACACTTTGTCTTTTCTGATAATGGGCATCCATAGACTTGAGACAGGATATAAGAAAAGAGAATCATAAAAAAAAAAAAAACCAACCAAAAACTAAAACAAACCACTAAATCAATTTGCTAATAAGCAAGAATCCAATCTAGGCATAGAAAGGATGTGGCGCTCCTATCTGCAGCATTCACTCGACAACCAGCCTCATCCCTGGCTGCATATCCATAAGACGAGAACTCCGATTCCCTTGACTGAGCTCCACTCCCACTTCCTGAAGAGGGCAGAAGGTAGAGCCCTGCTCTTCAGCATCGAGGCCTGAGAAAGCTGCACTTGGTTTCTGCATTGACTATTCCAGTTACAAAAGCACACGACAGCTAAGGGTCTGGATACGGCTTACGATTTCTCCCTCTCTTCACTAAGGCTTAAGAAAAATAGTGTCAGAGCAACTAGAAAAAAGGCAGAACTAGTCCTAAAAGTCACTTCCTTAATTTCCACTCTGTAAAATGACATCAATTTCAAGTAAGTGGCCACAATTTAATATTACTATTAACTGACATTTAGGGTGAAAAGTCTTTTCTAATAGTTTACTTTAGCTCATTTACTAAAATACTTTGCATTACACAGATGACACCATTCAAAAATAGAACAGTTCTAAAAATGTTAAAGAAAATGATCAGTAGTCTGTGCAGCATTCTCCCTTCTGCACTCTGCTTTCATGAGTGGGCTCTGTGATGGAGCGGGATGGTGTAGGGGGGTGTGGGTTAAAAACAGTTTTAGAAGAAAAAAAAAAGTATCACATTTCCACCAAACATGATATTCTTTTAATCAGCGAGTACTTTGACTCATCCGTGAGATTAGCAATAGTCCTGGTGAACTCTGTGATGGTCTCAGAGCACAAAGGCAGCGCATGCAGTCCGGCTGGCAAGGGTTTGTCATTTTACCAGCTTGATAAGGCACTTCAAACTTGCCAGATACTCGCCAGCAGTCTTACAGAAGATTTAGCAACCAAACACTAGAGTTAAAAAGCAATTTCTTGACCTAGGTCACAGCAAGGGAGAGGTAGATAATATTTCTCCACACATAGCTTGGAATTCACCTGCACAAGTTGGGCCTGTAGAGGAGAGAGGGAGAGAACACTTGCCCCCATCAGGTGCCACAGTACCTGCCAAAGCATGCCAGGCCCTCCCCTCTTCCCCCAGCTCAGCAGGCTGGTTCTCACAAGAAGCATCACACTTCACTGTGAAATCACTCTTCAAACAAAACAAATACTTCCAGAAAGATCAAATTATGCTTTGTTGTGTTAATACAGATTAAGGTCTAACAAAAAGAGGTACTAAAATTTGAATGGTTTTAAACCACCATGGTAAATGAACTGGTTTGTTTGTATTAGCAAGAAGCATCTGACTCATGCAACAAAGGGGATCTTTTTCACAGGAGATCACCTCAGTGAAATCTGTTTGATGACATTTCCAGTCTGAATTAACTTTTTTTTTTTTGAAATTGTGGAAGCAGAGGCACCGAGGCTCAAACATGCCCTAAGCTAATCCAGTAAACTGCATTAGCTCATATATTTAATACCAGATAATAAAACAGATGTTTCTTCTGCCACCAAATTAAGATTTCATCCAATAATGGCTAGAAGCTTCCAAATTTCTGCAGAGACCTTGCCCCAGCTGTCAGCCCTATTGAACACAGGGAGGTACTGCTCTTTACCCACACACTGACACTTTTCTTTAAACAAAGACAAGATGCAGTGACTTGAAATTATTAATATTTTTCTATCAGAATGCACCAGTTTGGTCAGATTATTTATTAAATCATGTATGGTATGACATACCAGTGCCTTCAAAGAGAATCTAGCTAGAGACTGCATTCTCCAAGACCTGCAAATTAAACCAACAAAGCTAGCTGTCAAGACTGCATTGCTACTGGGTTTTTGCATGTTTTCCAGTTTACAGACAACTTTAACAGGCAGAGGACCAAGCAATTACACTGCAGGCAGCCTTTTATTTAGTGAGCACAAAAGCAAAAGCATTCTATTTAAAATATAAAATGTAACTTTCAAGGAACTGTGTTCAATCTATGTACATTTATATATTTCACATACATAGTTCTATAGTATATGTAAAGATATATATTGTATATATATTTTATGTATATGTACTCAAAGATGAGAAAACAGGAATTGTTTCACATCTTTGAAAAACAACGATGAGAAAATATTCAATCCTCTCACTACCAAGACCTGAGATTTCTTAGAGGCAGCCCTAGTGTTAGTATTATTAATGGGCTCAAGAATATTTTAACCCAGCACAGATAAGAACAGTATCTCTTTCAAAAGAGTAAAGACACAGCAGGCATGCTAGGTTTAGTACTGCTTTCCTAAGCAAGTCAAACCCTACCCTGCACAAGAGTGCTCTCATGGACCATTTCCTATCATATGCTGGAAACTAAAGGTAGAAAACCTGAATATAAGCCCTTTAAGAAGTATTAACATCTCCTTTTCTAATACCACTCTTTTATAATGGAGAACTGCTATAGAATACATAGGCAATAAATCATTCTCCACATTGTCAGTATGATTTTTTACACTTTAATCTCCCCCATGCAAGAAAGGAGAAACAGGAAGGAGGATTTGACTTTCTGTTGCCAACAAAACTAAGCCTTGATCATGGGGCACCACTTTCATAAACAGGAAAGCAAAACTATTATATTTAAAATGCACTGGCCTACTTGCTACTTCAGTGTTTCTGTAGCTATGAGAAAGAAAAATACAAAATATTTGTATTCAAGTCCACATCATCTCCATCTGGTGTGGCTGACATGCTTACAAGAAATGCAAGCTGAAATTAAAAAACTGTTTCAAACCTCTTCCTAGAGAAATATAAGACCTCATTCACCTTTCCACAACTGGGGGGGAAAAAAAAAAAAAAACCCAACACAAAAAAACAAACACTGAAAACAAAACTCAACAAATTAACGAAGAAGGAAAGCTACATCCAGGTGAGAAGGTATTGAAGTTGTTTTCAAAAAGAGCAACGTTAGTGATGATCAAGATTTAGTTTCATAGCCTTTCCCCCAGCTTCTCCTAGGCAAGACCCATCTATTAATTTCAGCTCAGGCTCCCAGCTTCACAGCCATCCTTTATCACAAGCTCACAGAGCTCTGTCTTCTGACCAATGCATTGAAACAATTTCAGTCTTTATTAAGCTGAACCATTTAAACGCACTTGCTGGTGCTCAGCACCTAGAAACATTTTGAGTGCAGACATAAACATCAGGTAAGACAGGTGACAAGGTGATGGCATGAACAAGAGTCAGAAACCTCTCCCCACCTGCAACTCTTTTGACTACTGCACAGAGAGATGTGTTAAGTTTCAAAAACGCTTTGGAGACCCACCTAACTTACAGATCAACGGCTACAACTCACCTACCTGAGGACCGTCCTTCAGCGTAGCAGCCGCAGCAAGGGGTGGGTTTCCCTGTAGCCTCTGCCATTAGCGGAGGCCACAGATAGTGTGTCCTGTCATAATTCCCGCTAGGGCAATTAGTTGATGGAACTGCATCCTTCTGGTGGTAGGCCTGGGAATGGGCTGAGGAATAGGCCCCATTTGGTTCTTGATGTGCCCAGGTCTCCCCATATTGCTGACAGCTTCCCCTAGCTGATATGGGGTCTGTTAGGGCACAGAAGAGGTAGTGAAGGAACAAGGTCAAAACTTAACCCAATAAGGACTGTGTTAAGAAGGGTATGAACTAAGATCTCCCTTTCCATATAAAGCTATGAAAAGATCACAGGCACAAAAGAAGCTTAAGCACAGCGGCAAAACTGCATAAGCATTTCATAATTGAATAGAGACTGATTTTCTGGACTCAAACAGGACATGGGAATTTACTCGGCAGGTAGACAAATGAATTTGAAGGCTGCATTCAGATCACTTTGACTGGAAATTAACGCAAGTGTAAAATTTGTGACCTTATCTGAAGAATATTCAGCTACTGAGAGCTACAGCGTACTGCCACTGAATGAGAAGACCAAGAAGAAACCCAGCATCTCCAAAATCACTTTATCTTGATTGAACTCATTAGCTTTTAAAATTAAGAAACAATTACACTAGTAGATTGGAGAAAGTACTCGGGGAAAAAAAAGGCACAAATACCTCTCTTGCTCCAATCTACAACTCATGGTGAGTTAGATCATTCCCACAGTCATCACTTCAACAGCAGGAAAGAGCAAGCACACAAAATATTACCTAACCATTAAAACCATGGTAAGTACAGATTATCAGCATCTAGACCAGAAATCGTATCATTTTCTTTCCAGCACAGCCCTTTTATCCACTTTGTCTTCTTCTGGCACTGCTTGGTGTTGAAGAGTGATGATACACATCTGACACTCCTCGTGAGCCTGGCTCTACGTTCACTGCTTTTCTTCATCTAAATCTGGATTCTGTCCATATCAATTCTCTGCAGAAAACAGCTATGGGCAACCCATCCAACCCAGGGACTCCTGGCACCACCGTGCCCTTCCTCAGTCCAAAGCAGCTCACACAAGCACACACCAAAGAGGATCCAGTGCTGGGGTGTGCATCTAAAGCAAGCAGAGCACCTATTTTATCAGTGGTCAATGATTTCTGTTCCATGTTTCCTGTCTTAAAGTGATTTTCATTCCCTAGAGTATCAGGGAATGTACATGAGGTAGGCACTATAGCTTTTGAGATATTTTTCCCCCTCTAATTTCTATTCAACAGACTTGCTAGAAGCCCTTCTTGGTTACAATTTTTCTTTTTCTTCAACACGTTAAGAAATAACATTTTTAAGGTTAAAAGCTGACACCTGCTATCAGGCTGCAGTCTGGTGTAAAAAAAAAGTCAACAAAACAAGCAGGGATGGAGCTTGCTAAAGGAAAAAAAACCATTTTTTTTAAAAAAGTCATTTCTGAAAAAGTCTTAAGCTACTAGTTGGGCAGATAGTGAGTCTCACCTCAAGGACCAAGCCCTGATGACAAAAGTGTTGTCACTTTGTGCAGCTCACAACTGAGTTTTTATTGAAACAATCTCTGTGGTGAGATTAATGATCACCGTTTCAGGCAAAAGTGAACTACAATTTTACACCAGTGGAATAAATTTGAAGTTTAGTAATAAAGTCCCATTCAGTAAAGTCTCTAAACTCAAAACTAATGCTTTTGTTTCTCTTATCTACTACATCATCAAAAAGTCAGTATTTTATAGAAACAGACTTTCATATTTTAGCTAACAGCAACTGAGCAACAAGATATTAAATAGGACCATCTGTTGAATTATCTCTGTATAAACCTTGAGACATTCTACTGAAATGCATTTTAAAGTTTTCGTTTTGATATCCACTAGGTACAGAGAAACACTGTGAGCAGCCCAGTTTCCAGGCAAGCAGTAACTGCCAATAGAAACTCGCACAAAACCTCATGGCAAGAACTCTTCAGAAGCTGAAAATTATTTACTTAGGAAGAGTATTAGTTGTTAGTACTCAAAAGTTAGTGTCAACTCACAGCTCAAAACATACCTCCTACTATGCTGGTAAACAAACATAATTGATGAAAGCTCTGCAGAACAGCAGCGCTACTAGAGAACTACTCTGACTAGAAGCACTAGTGTTTATATGCAAGTGTACT
Source organism: Chloroceryle amazona (assembly GCA_027560015.1). Taxonomy (NCBI): domain Eukaryota; kingdom Metazoa; phylum Chordata; class Aves; order Coraciiformes; family Cerylidae; genus Chloroceryle; species Chloroceryle amazona. Next base: position 955 of record JANHFX010018937.1, on the reverse strand, counting down.
ATAAACAAAACCAACGAGGTTCCGTCTCTTCACAAAAGCAGCAATCCTATTGCTGACCCCGAACCTCCTCTCTGCCCACCAGAAGATTTCTTCCAGACATGTACAGAAGAGCCGGAAGACACAGAAATGCCCTTTCCAAGGGCACGGTACTATCAAAGTCACAAAGAGGCCTAGATCAAATGCATGCTGATCCCTCCCATACACACTATCACCTTCGCAGCAATAGAGACCATAAATCACAGCTAAGCATCAGAAGTACCGAGGTTGCAATTAAAAGAATTTGGTTTTGATTTAAAGAAAAGCATCAAGTTGGCAAGAACAGCTGGATCAGACTAAAAAGAAAAAAAAAATTTTAGCTGATGTTGTATGGTACTATATTCAGATGTATCTTTAACCCTCCCCAGCATATAGACACCTTCCCACCTAAGAACCAACACTCCCAGGACACAGTGCCGCAAGCGGGCAGCTCCCTGGGCAGGGAAGGGCAATTCAGGAATGAGTCCCCACAGCAGCAGCAGCCGCCCAGGGTCCCTTAAGAGATCTGCAACCGTTTACTGCTGCACATAAGGTCAAGAGGATTTTAGGACAGACACACATTTCTACTTCAGTTCCGACAAAAGGCCACTCGCGCCTCTCTGAAACTCCTCGTGAGGTGACAAACACGCCGAGGATGTGGCTCGGTGGATCGCTTTAAGTTCTGAAGGTGCGGCAGATGTTTCTGGAAGCTAAATTTCAGGTCGTGTGCCTCACTCCCGAATACGCTAAAACACCCTGCTGTACTCCTGTCGATGCCTTGTCCGACTAGTTTCCTACTCGCTCAGCCCCCCAAAGGAGTCGCTTGGGCGAACGCGGGACGACCCACAACAAACTTCGTGGGCTCAGTCCCGGCACCGGCCCGTCCCTCCCCACTCCAGCCGCGGGGCCGCCCCCTGCTCGTTCTCAGCGCGGCGGGAGG
>JANHFX010018935.1:0-14120 GCA_027560015.1 Chloroceryle amazona | reverse complement strand
AATTGCTGTTCTGTGCTTTGTCATCCTGTCCCGTCTTGTGAACACTCACAGTGAGTGTGTGGTCCGGCACACAGGGTGCCAATGAGTCGTGTGCATAGAAATGTGATGTAGCAACTGCTGAAGGCTGCTGCTCTAGAACTGCAAGGATGACCAGGGCAGTACCACCCACAAACTGGAAAACTGAACAATTCCTTTCATCCCATCACTAGTTATGGGGGAGAAGAGACCAACATCCACCACACTACAACCTCCCCTCAGGCAGTTGTAGAGAGCAATAAGGTCTCCTCTCAGCCTCCACTTCTCCAGACTAAACAACCCTGGGTCCCTCAGGCACTCTTCATAAGACATTTTCTCCAGACCCCTCACCAGCTTTGTTACCCTTCTCTGAACCCACTCCAGCACCTCGATGTCTTTTTTATACTGTGGTCCCCAAAACTGAACACAATACTCAAGCTGCAGCCTCACCCCTTTAAATGCTCCTGCACAGCAGCCACAGGCATAAACGATTCCTCTAATTGCTTTTCTCCAGGAAAATCTGCTCCCATTGACCCATCCCAACCAGAAACTGCCTTTGCTGGCTGGAGCTCAAAGGAGGACAGTCCCCCAACCCTGCTGCTGGCTCTCTGAAGCCGCACTGCTCCTCAAAGGGGCTTCTTGCTGCTTGTGGGGACAGCCAGACTGGTGGCCCTGCAGCAAGCCAGGCCTGTGCAGCAGTGCCCGGGGCACTGTGGCACTTGTGACATCCCAACTGGCCTATGTAAGAGATGAGGCTCAGCATCCCCATGACTCCAGGAAACTGGTGGGACAGGCAGGAAAGGGCTATTGGAAGAGAAATAAGGAGCTGTGGTTGGCTGAGTAGGACAGCGGGGGTTCCTTTGTCTCATGCTCAGCCTTGGTTTGTCTCCCCAATCCAGGAGCGAAATGAAGCGCTGGATGATTTCACTGGCCCCAAACCGGAGAACCAAGTTTGTTTCATTTACCTCCAGACTTGTTGGTAAGAAACACAGCACAGGAGATAGGAGCTCTTCACCCCTACCCCAAGGCACTGTATTCTGCCCTAATCTCAGTCCAACCCCAGGCCTAGCTTCTGTTAAAGCTGAACCATCTCCCTGAACTCCCCTTAGGTTTCTACTATCAATACCCCCTTGTCTTTGGGTCTGGCCCTGACCTCCAGCTTGGGCTGGGCTGCACCAGCACTGTCTCTCCCACCCAGGTTGCTCATGGGTAGCACTGCAGTGGCAATGGGCAGCCAGCTCCCTTCCTCACAGCGATGCTCCCCAAATCCCTGTGGCTGGAGCACCCCTTGGCCTCCACAGGATTTCTTACCAGATCAGAGGGACCTTTTGCAGAGCTCACAATGCTACCTCAACCCAAGATGTGCTGTCCTGCAGATGGCTCTGTCCCAGTCCATCCCTCACTCTCTCTCTGTTCCCTGGCAGACTGCCCGCAGATCCAGTGTGTCCACCCCTATTTGGCCCAGGAGCCAGATGAGCTGTCCTTAGAACTGGCTGACATCCTCAACATCCTGGACAAGACAGATGATGGTATGAAGGATGGGGTGGGGCTGGGCCAGTAGTCCCTGTGGAAGGATGGCCTTTGCTCTAGGCAGGCAGCTGCTGAGCAGACAGGAGGGACCCTCTGGACAGGGAGAGACCTCAGCATTAGCAACACAACTGAGGGAGCTTGCAGCAGGAGAATGGAGTTACTGCCTCCTCCCAATGCTCAGCAAATCCAGGCTGTCCCAGGCTGTGACAATGCTGGCACAGCCACCCTGGCACCAGCTGTAGGCTGTGGCAGGGCTAGCACAGCAACGCCAGATGTAACCTAGGGTTCTTCTTACTCTGATATGCATCACTGCCTCCTGGTCTCTGGGGCACACATGGAGCTGGTGGTCTCTATCACATTGGGTCTCTCTGTGGCAGCAGAGACAGCAGAGGGCACTCAGTGGCAGCAAGCGCCTGCTTTCTGCTGGCATCCCTTGAGCCAGCTGTCTGACCACAGTGCTGCTCAGGCAAGTGGGCCTCCTTGGCTAGATTTACAAACCAGGGCTGCTCCAGCACAGACCTCTGAGCAGCTTCCAGAGAGCCCTTGCATCTTCACAGGCCCTTTCTGGTACAACTGCCCCAGCACAGGAGCAAGGGCCAGTCCTTCCCCATTTATACCTCTCTCTGTCTCTATTCAGGCTGGATATTTGGGGAGCGCCTTCATGACCAGGAAAGGGGCTGGTTCCCCAGTTCTATGGGGGAAGAGATCCTGAACCCCAAAATCCGAGCCCAGAACTTGAAGGAGTGTTTCCGGGTGCACAAATCAGATGACAGTCAGCGGAGGAAACTGGGCAGCAGAAACCGCCAATGACCACTGGCATCCCTGAGCATCTGGAGTGCCTCTGAGAGAGGGGCAGAGTACAGAGGCTGCCAGCTGGGAAGATGGGGTGGTGGTGCCATGGGCCATGGTGCAGGACCTGGTGTGCTGGGCCAGGCACACACACCCCTAAACAAATAGACTGTAGCTCCTGGGTTCCCTGCCCTGCTTTCCCCAGCACTGATCCTTTCTTGGAGATCAGTACTTTGAACTGGCTGAAAGGCTAAAATAACCCCTTTTCCACGTGTTCTGTAAAGCCCCAAAGAGCATGAGTCAGAAATAGCCTGAAGGCCACTGGGTGCCAGCCAGCTGACCCCCTTCCCTGCACATGGGCTGGCTGAGGCTGCTTGGGAAAGGCACATGACCACAGACTGAAGTGGTTAATGTTGCCCAGCTTGAGCGCTTCAGCTCATTGCTACCTTCTGAGGTTGGGGCCCTCCTAAAGCGGCATCTTACAGGTGTAGAAACAGAAGCAGAAGAGCCATCTTGCTGCCTCTCACACAGCCCAGTGGCACCAGGCTGTGATGTGCCCCAGCAACTCTACCTGCTCAGTTCTGCTGTGAAGCTGCTGTACCCATTCCCATGGGCAGACCCTCAATTTGCTTCCAGTCAAGTGCTCTGAAATGATCCATACCAAGCCTGGCTCTACTAGCGACCCAAACTTGCCAGCCCCAACCCACGTCTCTGCCCCCGTGATGGCCTTGGAGCACATCTGGGCCCTGCCCCATGGCTCACCCCCTCTTCCACAGCCAGCATCCCTCTACAGAGCCACTGCAGAAGCCTGGTACCGCAGCCTTTCCCAGCTGATCTGGCACTTGTGGTCCCTACTCCTTGATGCTGCCAAGGCACAGAGCAGGGTGGCTGTTCCAGCGCCTCCCCATGCACCACCATCTACCGCTGGAGCACCATGAGGCCAGGGCAGTCACACAGTGGGCAACTAACATTACTCCAGGAGCTGCTGTCCCATGTGCTGTGGGAGGCCCAGTGTTCGCTGCCTGCATGCTTGTAACCTACTTCCCAGCTGCACACACAGCGTGTACACACAAACCCCTGTACAGACTCACCTCTGTGTGTATATGCAACTCCTTGTCACCAGCAGCCACATCATCACTCCTTCCAGCTGTGGCACTGAGCATTGCATGGAGCCCAGGGCACAGTGCAGACATGGGCCAGGGGACACCCACACAGCAGCCACCTGTTGTTCAACAGCCTTGCTCTGAACAGTCCAACACACAGCCACAGACAGGTTTCTTAGGCTATTCCCGAGCTGCTGCCAGCAGCCATCAGGGAAATCAGTTAGTTGGCACCTTTCTGTAACACCACAAAGGAGTCTTCCAGGCGCTGTGGCCTGTGCTGCCATACACTCCAGTGGTGCTATAGTTGTGCTTGACAAGGAAGGAGAGCAGCTGCCTGCCAACGGAGCTGAGCACCAGCGATGCACACGGGGTGGAGGAGCACAGTTGTGCCAAGAGCAGCATGCACAGGAGGCAGGATGCCAGGGAGCTGCTGGAGCAGGGTCGGGAAGTGTTTTTGGGGCAGGTCACAGGTGAGGTCAGGGCTGTCCTTAGGGCTGTTTGCACTGTCAACACAGCTGTCCCAGAGTCAGGCCTGCACACAGAGGCTGCAGCCAGCCCCTGGGACCAAGCTGTTAGCAGCCACAGCAGTAAAGGGAGAGCAAAGGGGTTTCCCCTTGTCAGGCCTAGCTCAGTGCCACTATATTAGCATGTGATGAGCCAGCAGGGCTGTGCCTGCCATGGCCACCTGTAGCACCACTGAGAGAGGATTCTGGGCAGCTCACACCAGTGGGAGGCTCCCAATCACCTGCCAGCCCCAGCCCAGCGCTGGAGGCCAGGAAAGGGCCACAATCTCCAGTCTGGTGCTTTGAGATCATTTAATGGTAAGATCAAAAGTCAGATCTCCCCAAGAGCACCCCATAGTCAGCTGAGTACAACTGAACTTTCAGCTCAGGGCCCAGACCTTGCAGCAGCTAGAAGTTCTCTAGAGTGAAACACACAGAAGTTCCAGCTGTATAAACTCCTAGCTGAGAATTCGCCCCACCCGATTCTCCAGCTTCGCAGCCCAGCAGCCAGCCCAGTACAGGGACCACAGCCCCACACACTGCCTGAGATGGTTCTCATGGCACAGAAACACTCCTTTATGCATCAGAACAGCTCTTTTGCTAGTGGAGGGACTGTCCCAGCCCTGGGGCTGCTGTGCACTGTTCCCAGACCCCCTGCCAAGCCTTGGGACTTGCCCCAGATCCTCTTGCTCTGTTGTGATTTTTCAGGACTCCAGGCACAGGCCGTGCCATTTTCAGGCACCATGTGACATCCAGTGTTATTTCCTCAGACCCAGCCCCGCACGCCTCCGTTTCAGTGGTCTCAAGTGTTGTACAGGGCCAGGCCTGGGGCCCACAAGCACAGGCTGGAGCTCTCCCCAGCCCCACCCTGGGCACTACCCCTTTCCCCCCCACACCTTCAGCCCACTCTCCCCACACCATACACAGTAAGAAGATGTTCTAGCTGGGAATCCGCTGGTAGAAGTAGATGTAGCCCAGGTCCTTGGGGGGCTTCTCAGAAGCACACACTTTCTGGTCATTGTAGATCACCCACCTGCAACAAGCAGAAGGGTAGCTCAGAAACCCCATTCTGTGGCTAAGACACAACTGGATTCCCCTCACCTGCTCTTCTCCCTGACCCCCCCAACCTCTAAAGAAACAGGAGAGAATAGTGATTAAAAACCACACCTCAGAGTCCCCTTATGCTGTGAAAAATCCCCCTTACCTGCCATCTTTCTTAATGTGACAAACGTAGTGTCCACACATAGTTGAAGTGCCCATGTGGCTGATGAAGGCAAACAGCTGATACTCTTGAGAGGAGGAGAGAAGAGATCAGAGAAAGGCAGGCATCTTACCCTGACACCCTGTGCCAGGTCCTCTCTACAACATGGTTTCTGAAGGAGGCTCTGCTGGGTAGTAATTTAGAAGCGTGTCTCTGTCAAGTGTGACTGGGAGGATTTGGTCTGAGGGCCAAAGGTGCAGGGAAACAGGAGATGGTAACTGTTACCTGGCCTCCTCTCTTCCAGCTATTTGGCCCATGGGCGCCAGGTGGCTACCAGCTGGGATTCCCCCTCCCCACAGTACCCAGCAGCCTAGGCACAGATACTGCAGAGAGTGGAACCTGAAGAACAGAGAAGCCTCCTGGGATGATGGGGAAAAAGCAGCACAGCCCTTCTCCTCTTCCACTTGATGCTTTCTCTCCCCCTCTCTTATGGGCTCCCAGGTAATCCTTAGCCTGAAGGGTCTAGACCCTATTTTGCCATCCCTCTCCTTTTCCTCCCTGTTTTCATCTAAACAGCTAGCCCAGCTCTGTGGCAGCTGCTCCTGCTGCTAAAACCCTGCACGGCATGAATTAGGAAGGCATGAATTAGGGAGGATAAAGCCAGGTTGAGTCTGCGCTCCAAGATCTGCATTCCCACTGCTTGGAACTCACTTCCAGGCCCATCACGCACTTTAGGACCCACAGGGACAGATTCAGAAATGGACTCTGCTGCTGAGCGCCCCTCTGAGATATCCATAGCAGCTTCTGCATCAAGATCATCAATGTGGCTAAAGATCCAATCCACAGCACGCTCAAGACTGTTGTTCTGGAAGGAAAAAAAAAAAAAAAAAAAAAAAGAGACTGAACTCAGGAATGCCAGTTCCTGAGAATATCCTTCCACTCTGACATCACCCATGCCTCTCACCGTGGCTCTAAGTGCTTTCATAGCCTGGTCCCGGGAGAAGCCCATAGAGACAATGGTGGCCACACTGTCTTCTGAAGGAGGGTCTGGGCAGGCAATAGTTGACCCTGGTCCACTGGATCCAGGGAGAACCAAGGGGTTAGCAAAGTCTGCAGCAGGAAACAGAACACGACTCGGAGAAGTTAGATCTCTTCAAAAGGGATACAGCCTGAGGTCCCAAGTCCTTCAGTTTTGCACTGCAGGAGTGGGACAGGAAGTGCCGCGACCCAGATGCAATAAGCTTCACCATGGCTACGTGCCCTCCTACCTGGATCATCCATGTGTGACATGATCCAATTCATGGCCGCCTCAACCCCACTGTTCCCTGTGTAATACACAGCTTTGCGGCAGGCGTCCATGGGAAAGCCCATCTCCACCAGCTGGATAATCACCGACTCATCCAACATGGGTGCTGTGGGAATACAGAGATTAGAGCCACCCACTCCCACCCTCTCTCTGCTCTTCTTGTCCTTTGCTACCTTTCTTCTTTAGTACACAGGCACCCCAGGGAACAAAAGGACTCGACTCAAGAACTCAGTAGCGCTGGCTGTTCCCTGCCTTCCAAACCCCACCTCCCACTGTGTTTGTGAAAATAAAATACCTCTACCAGTTACATTTTGTATAAACCCCATCTCCATTCCCTCTAAATGCACTAGACAGACATGCCACCTCCCCATCTTCCACAGAACAGGAATCAGCAAACTCCCCTGCATAACAACCATGCAAGGGAGGCAACCAGCATTTGCTGACAGAGGGACAGGGAAAGTTTGAGCAGGTGGAGAACACTAGCATGGGAGACAAGACAAGGAGAGCAAGGAAATGAGTCAGGCATCAGGAAGAGAGGAGGAGAATCACTAACATGTCGGAGAGGAGAAGTGAGGGGAGCAGAAGGAGTCGTCATCCTCGTTGCCATAGAACCCCAGGCTACCTTTGGGCTCATCTGGTGTCACCAGGGGGGGTGCGATGTCTGGCATTTCTTCTTCTCCATCTTGCAGTCCAGTTCCCTGCAGTGCAGAGATATCCAGCTCCTCTGGCATTTCAATGGAGACATCTGCAAGATACGGTCTTGCTCAGCCTCCCCATAGGGGCAGAAACAAAGGACCTGGTTGGGAGATCTAGAAAGGGAAATCCCCAGGGATGCACTATGCTGCAGTCTGCAGCTCCTTTTGGAGTAGCTATGTTCCTCTTTGCAGTACTGACCACAATATACATATATGACTCCCAAGACCTATATGCTCCGTACTGCTCATCCTCTTACCAAGCTTTTTGGGCACCCAGTCTAGACCAAAAGTGAATTTCTTAATCTGGATCACCAGATAATCCGGGAAAGAGGCGAACCGTGTTGTTCTGAAAAGAGATAAATAATATTTTTCAATACTTTGTCAGCAATGACTGATGCATGTATCCATGCAGCTCCCTTTGCTGAGCTTTAAAGCTCCTCAAACACAGAACCACTTCTAAAGCAGATGCTGTGACAAGACAGAGTGCAACATTTACAAAATCTCGGGAGACTAGAAAAACAGTACACGTTTGCTACCTTCCAGTCTTGTATTTTACAAGCCTTCTCAGATTTTAGTATTTTAATTAGAAGTCTAACTTTTAAGGAATGTAAAGAAAATAACACCTTTTATTAGACCAACAGATACGGCTGCAGGAACGGACGAGCTTTCCTGCATAAGAGCACTTCTTCAGACAGAAAGCAGAAGCAGTGAATTTTAAGCTGGCTGAATTTGATTGAACATTATTTAGTCAGACAATTATAGAGAAAGGGTATCTGGAATCTATGAAACAAGGGAATGTCTGTGAAGGGAAAAGAAGTGATAAGAGAAATGGATACTTATTATTGGGAGATAACTGTAACGTGCCATAAAATTAATTTAAGCAATGGTATATATCCAATGCTAATTCTTATGGAGTGTTAGAACACAACTCACTATTTAAAAGCAAACCAAACTGTTACTTTTCAACAGGACTGCACTACTGGCTGTTCACTTCTAGTAGCTATTGCTTAATAATTGTTAGAGAAACACTTCCAGTCCTTTGAGGACTACTCTTTCCTTGCAGAACAAGTCAGCAGCATCACAGCAGAAAGCTGCTTAAGTTTGAATTGTCTCACTACACCTTTACACTGTTGCAGGCACTGTTACATGCCTGTTGCATGTGCTGCAGGTGGTGAGACAAATTAAAGCTGCTTTATAAACCCTGCTATTAGCATTTAAGTTAGCATTCTTTAAAATAACTCACACATCTGTTATACTTGGTGTTTTGCTCAAACTTTAATAGCTAGAAAAATCCTTTAAAGAAATTTTAGAGATCATGCAAAACCAATGTTAGCCATATTGTCAGTACTGATCTTCAAAGCTAAATTTCAAATTTAGAATAAAAGCTGCTCATTGTACTTTCATTGTCACTCAGGAATTGAAATCTGATGGTAAAGATTTCACGAGCACTGCTGTTCTGCCCACAGTAATCCCCTGGGGGCAATCACTCCAGCACTGATGGATTGGTTCCCGCTCTGCTGCAATGTTCCATGGACCCAGGGTGTGGAAGACTACAAAGCTTTGGTAACACTACTTCCCGAAGCAACTACAAGTTGTCCCTGAAGATGCAGCTATTGCCAGTTCACCATAGCCTAGCTGGTAACTCACACACACTCACTTGAGAGCCACAGACTTGGCCTGCAAGGCTGTGCTCCAGAAATCATCCACCTGCTCTGGAGCTCCATATGCCTCTAGGCAGGAGCTGAAAGGCACTTTGGCTCGCACCAGCTCAGGCAGTGGCTGCTTCTCCTCCTCGGCCTGCCGCTTCTTCTCCTCATATTCCAGTAGTTCATCTAGAGAATACAGCAGAGGAGTCAAAAGACCATGTCGAGGTATCTACAAAGCAACTGCTGTAAGCTACACCTGGAGGCAGAACAGTCCTATGGATAGATGCACGCCATCAAGAATGAAGCACAAAGTGGACAGCGTTTTCCAGAGCTCTGTTCTGCTACTGCAGTCCTGCTTTGCTGTTGAATCACAGTCCAGCTTGCCGTGTTGGGGGGAAAGGTTCTAGGGGGACATCACTGTGTCAACACAACCTCTGAAGAGGTTAATCCCACCCACAAAAGCAGGTGAAGGATCTATCCGGCTTCAGAAGTGGCAAAGCCAGTTATTGGGGAAGCCCCTTTCTCATTTTAGGAGTTCTGTAATAAAAGTACAATAGCCAAACATGTTTGCTACTATTCTGGCCTTTACACACTACTGACCTTTGTTGAGTGCAGCATCCATGGGCACAGGCAACTGCATAATATAGTCCACACGCTGGGTGTATTTCACCTTTTCTGTGGCCAGGCACTTCAGCTTCTCCTCCACAAGAAAACGGAAGACCTCATTAGGGTTCTCTGAGCTGCGGCAGTTCCTCTGAAGGAGGAGAGATCAGACATCAGAATGGCAGAAATAAACATCTGCAGTAGCAGTGGATCCACACAGGAGACGGCTAGGAAGAATTCACTTCTGTACCAAGCCCACTGGAAAAGATAGCAAAGAGTAAACTGGAGCCAGCTTCTCTAGTCCAGAAACCCACACGATTCCTGCTCCTAGAGAGACAATTTACATCTCTAGCTGTGCCATTCCCCCAGGAGATTCCTCCAAGGAATCAGCCCTGAAAACATGGTCAAGCATGCTCTCTTTCTCTGCTTATGGCTCATTTCCCTGCGTTCTCTCCCTCTCTGCTTCTACTGCCAGCTTCTCACCTCCACTCCTCACACCCTACTGTGAGGGGAAAACAAAGCTTGGCTTTTCCATCATTTAACAGGCAAGACTCAGTCATTACCTCCACCATGTTGATGAAGTGCAGAAAGAATTCCTGGGCATCCTGCTGACGGTTAGTGGAAAATTCTGGGTGCCCCTTTCCAATGAGGGACTTAAACATGCGTGGAGCGATGCCATTTTGCATACCCTGAAAATAACAACGTAAAAGAGGAAGGTGGTTGAAGTTTGGCAAGCATGTGTCCTGGTATGTAGCACTCTACTTTTAGCTGTGTTTTTCTTCAGGTGACGGGGCCCTGGAATGAGCCCCAGGACACACCTTCAGAAAGGGTTCTTCCTCCATGTAACGTAGGTAATACCTCATGCTTCATGAGGATACCATGTCCAAGTCTTACCTTCTGATCGGGTAGCTGTTCCCCATCTGCAGAAGCTGGTTTTGAATACTCCCCGGAAAGCAGGCCATGGCCCAGTTTGGCTCTGGAATGACCAAGAAGTCACTATTTGCATCAAAATGGTTTCTTCAATCCCACATACACCAGAAGCCACATCAACCCAACCAGCTTTAACACTGCCATGGACTGTCAATCTCACAGAGATCACCTTTCTCTGCTTCACCAGCCATGATCATCTTATCTTGATCTGCTCTCTGGTCCCATGAGACATCATGGACTTGAAAGCTGCTAGGATTTCTGGGCACCAATCTCAACCATTGCTTGCACATTGGGTAAAACAAAGGAACACCTTCTTTTTCCCTGCAGAAGGGCAGCTGGTTCCGAGCCATACAGCAGCTACATAACAGGCAAACTAAGCAGCAGCCTGACATGGGTAAAGTAGCAGTGTATCCGACTGACTGTGCAGGAGACAACAGAGCAGAATGAATTGTCTGAGCCAGAGATAGCATTGCTATGAGCAGACTGATCCCTCTTCCCAGGGGAAAGATCAAGAATGACTGCATGAGGAACTTAAGGGACAACACTAACGAGCAATTTCTTCCTATTCTCAGTCTTCTACTATTCCACTTCACTGGAGTCCTCCCCCATGACTGCTGCCATTTGTCTGGAATCAAGCCCTACCAATTCCTCCCTCTACACCGGCTCTGTCTACTTAATCCACCTCCCCCCTCAGTGAGCATTCCAGGCTGATGAAATTTAGAATCTTTTACCTTCCATTCCTCCACCCCAAACCTCCATATACCGCTTTGCTGTTTTAGAGCAGATGTAGCAAAGAATTCACGTATTTAAAAGGCAACACTCTCCCAAATCTTGTGTTCCTTCTTCTGTTTGTTCTCCTGCTATTGCTTGCACTTGGATATTACTTGCTATTGCTTCCCCTTGCAGGAAGCCTCTTTAAGCATATAAAAAAATCATCCACTGAGAACAAAGCTGCCTAAATCTGTATCTTTCTTTGCTCTTGGCCATCTCCCTCGGTTGCAGAGAGCAAGCAACTTTTTGCTTCACAGATAGAATATGCCTACCAGAAATCCCCCCGTGGTAATAGATGGTACTGCATTCCCCAAATAACACATTTAAGAGCCTCTCATTAATACTGAGGTGCACTCTGTCCTCTCCATCTAGGGCATTCAGCTGAACTTTCTTGGCTTAGATCTTTATTGACCACTGAGGATCAGCACCGCTCGTGATGGACATGGAAACAGAGAGGCAAGGCATGAGGGAGAAACCTGCAGCAAAGCACACTGTAGCAGCGCAGAGGGAACGCACCCAGTCAGCCTCAGCCTTCCTTCTCTCACCAAAACTCTACGTACACTTGTGTGCTGAAGTCCTGTGTGGGGTCCGAAGGTGCACTTTGGAAGATCTTCTCCAGCTTGTCCACATACCTGGCAAAACAAAACGGAGTAATCTAAGGGACACAAGGGCTCATGGAGTAAAAACACAGTTCAGAGCCAGATTACTGTAACAGAAGCTCCCAGCTCTAGACCTTTGTACTGATCCCAGGGGATCCTAGGCTAATGGAAAAGAGCGATTAAGCTCACTTACTTTCTCTGGAAGTCTGGGATACTGAACAGCACCTGCATCACAGAATTGAGGTAGCAACTGTTTCCCAGGTTACGGATACCAGTGTACCCAGGTCCATAGAGGGGCTTGAGCTGCACACCAGACTCCTGGATGAGCTCCCACTCCCCAATGCGCTGATTCATGTCTATTTCCAGTTCTGTCATTGTCTTGTCTGTCTGTGGAGGGAAAGAACAGGAAAAACCCTCAAGGGAACATAAGAGGTGTGAAAAGGGAAACGCTGTAGAGAAACATAAGGGGTCAAATCCATTCTGTTTTATTAAAGGAGAAGAGAAGGAAGATACAAGAGTTGGTTTTGAGTATCTGAATACTTGGATATTTTATAAGGATAAATTTTAAGAAACATGGGAGAAATCTGAACCATCTTCTCTAAGGGCATGTGGAAATCACACACTAACACTAAATCTAAGGAACAAAGAACAAAACTTGGAGGCTGAGGACTTCCCTGCTTGCAATACTGACACAGAATTCCAAAGAAATAAACCTGAGGGACAGAAAGAAAGGCTAAATAAAGGCAATGAAAATAGCAAGTCTGATGAGACAAATCTCTGCCTGACCAAAAAAAAAGCAGGGCTTCTCAAACAGGAATGGTTCTACATAGCCACAGAAAACTGGGATCCAGCTAAGACACCTCAGAGTTGATTCTCTGCCCCTCTGGGCCAATGAAGAACCACCCCCTGCCCTCACCTTCTGCATCTTCAGCATGTCGATCCCAAAGTGAGCAAGATGTTCTGCCAGGTTGGGATCCAACACCATGTCATCCTCGTCATAGGAGTAGACATCTATGCAGGAACACAGAAAAAAAGGAGACTCTTCTAATGGCTTATGATCTAACATTCATTGCTGGATGAAAAGAGTGCTCAGAACTGGGATTTCCGACAAACTGAGCAGTTGTTTTTTCAGCAGAGTAGCAAAGCAGATGGAACACTGAGGGTCCTTCAAAACATGTGACAAGATAAACAACTTTGTCACTGATCAAGGTACATGTATGCCTGGAGTGAGAGAAGTGGGTTACTGTGCCCTTACATTCTGTTCAGGCTTTGGACACAAAAGAACTTGACAAACATCCCACTGCAGAAAAGACGACAGCAACCTGGAAACCCCAAAACCCTGAATTCTGAAACCCTTCAAATTACAAGAGAGGGGAGCAGGAGAGCAAAGCTTTATCAGCCGGTTCTTTGCCTGCCATAAGAAGCAGGTCAGAGTGGGAAAGTTCACAATAGGATGACACTGAATGTTCCAGGTCATAAGATGGGCAACAACTGCCTGGAAATCCTCCCTGACTTCCCTTGTCAAAGACCCCAGTCAGCCTGACGTCCATAACCTTTCCCAAGGTCCCCCTTCTCACCAGCCCCATCAGGAGTAATTGTTCCCAGTTTCACAGCCAGGGGGTAGCCAGTCTCCCGGTAATGCTCAACCGCATGATTGTTGCCACCACTGCCATCAAAATAGCGCCGACCACAGAGGATGGCTCCATCCGTCATGTTCAGCCACAGGTTCTCCTTCATGTCACACTTGCTGCACTTCCAGCCACTATGAACAAGAAACAGAGAAAAAGAGATTAGTGTGAAAACCTTTGGGTTCTAGCCCTCTCCAGCACTACCCACTGACCACAGTATACGCAATCTCACTCCTCTTTTACTACAGAACACTAAGTACCCTCAAATACCTTAGTTTGATGTTTCCCCTGAATTTACTATAACAAGGCACACTCAAGAGACTCACAGAAAAGTAACCTGCTGCTGCAGTCCACAACAGGAGAAGGTGGTGATGGGGGTGAGTCTGGGATACAGAGTGATGCAGCTAGTTTCAGTAGTATGCTCACCATGGTGGGATGCGGACATCATTCTGAAGTTGGTGCAAGGAAAAAGCATGTTTGGAAACACGTCGAACCTCCCCATCCCAAGCCTGCACCTCCTGCTTCCGTGATGCTGAATCTGCTGTCAGGATGGCCTCAATTGCACTGGCAATCTGGAATTAGGACAGCAGGAAACAAAATGAAGGGCAGGAGGAAAGAAGCTTCCAGAGACAGAACTTTCCACATTTAAGATCAAATCAGTTGTGCTAGGGCAGCATTCGCCAGCCTCAGTCACAAGTCAGGGCTCCATAATAAAGAATCACCAAATCATTAGGGTTGGAAAGGACCTCTAGGATCATCAAGTCCAACCTTCATCCTAACATCTCTCTATCCATTAGACCA